>JARFYF010000075.1:293586-304704 GCA_030265395.1 Rhina ancylostomus
TATTCTGCTTTATCTGTTGAGGATGCAGCTGATTATACCAAGGTGAAACAAGCTGTGTTGAAGGCTTACGAATTGGTGCCTGAGGCTTACAGACAAAAATTTAGAGATTTGATGAAGTCTGTGGATCAGATGTTTATAGAATTTGCCAATGGAAAGAGAATATGTTTGGAATGATGGTGCATGGCTAAAAATATAGTCAGGATTATAATAAACTGATAGATTTGATTTAATAGAATAACTTAAAAGATGTGTCCCAGCTGAAATAACAGCCTATTTAAATGAAAAGGAAGTGAAAACTTTAGAAGAAATTGCTAGGTTGGCAGATGATTATGCTTTAATCCATAAATCCAAATGGGGACCGCCTAAAACTTTTAAAAAGAGTTATAAGGACAATTTAGGTAAACCGGAGATTAAATGGGAGAAAATAAAAAAAAGACACTCACTAATAGTCCTAGTCCGTAACACAACACGGAGCTGCTCAATTATTGACGGCCTCTCTCAGTGAACGGTGGGATGGGAGCTCATTCTCCCCGCAGAGTAGCACTGACAGCTTCCAAAGGAACTCCAGACTCAGATATCTGACCCCAGAACAGGAATGTTCGCTCCATACCTCATAAACTCTGGCAGACCGATCCACGGAACCCATCCTCCCCGGGGCACAGTTATTCACCACACCCAGACCACCATATCGCCACCCCCCGCAGCATCACACATCGTCCCCTTGTCTCACACTAGGTGGTGTAGTCAGTGATCTCTCCACAACGAATGTCGAACCGCCCGAGACGTCTGCTTCATTGTGAAAGGACGAACATCGAGTCCCAGTGTAGAACTGCCGACTTCGCAGAAGCACTGTAACTGCAAGTTCCATATTTTCGGAGTCACCACCCCAGGATTATAACCCAGGCACAGACTGCCCAGCTACCGTCTGCTGGCGGCAATGTGCTGAAAGTATTCTCGCCATTTCCGGTTCATAAAAGAAGGCGGAAATGGAACCTAATGATCCGCTGTCTGGGCTGGAGCACATTGCTGGAAAAACCGGCTGTGAGTTACCGAAGTGCATAGATACACTTCATCTCTTCTCCAGAAGCTAAGTTGAGGACATTTGATCATTGATATTGTTGAGTGGGATCTTGCTCAGCACAATTGGCTGCCATGTTTCCTGCAGTGTAACCGAGACAAAATGTACTGAATATAAAATTGAAACCATAAAATGCTGGAAACTCGGTGGATCAGGCTGTGGAAGACTCATTTATCAGAAATGGGACTGTTCACGATGCCGGGTTGACCTGCTCAGCGTTTCCAGCTTTTGTCTTTTTAATGTTAATTTTGAGCATGTACATTTTCTTTTCATGTTGATGCACAGATATTAAGTAATTACAAAATTGTTGGGACATCCCTAAACAATCAACGGATTTGCATTAATGCCCCCCTACACCCTACCTAGGTCTCATTTAATTCTCACACAAGCATAATACCATCTCAGACAGTAAATAATTCAAGCATCCTTCCCCACCCTTTATCATTCTGTTGCAGCTGCTCCCGAGTCCCGTGCCTCTCCGCTGAGGGGCAGTGACGAGAGGGCGATAAAAACCTGTGACTCCCCTTGCAGCTCTTGTGGGCTGTTCCCCTGCCAATGGAAGAGGTGTTCGGCAAACATAACTGAACACGGTAGTAACAGACTCAGCATCAAATTCTCCGAGTTTCTTGATGATAACGGCTATCACTGAACATTCAGCCATTACATACCAATGAAAGTATCAATGGTTGCGTTTCCCCTGCTTCTCAGTGCCTTCAATAAATACACTGGTAGATCTAGCTTTACAGAACACGGCGCAGTGTGATATCAACAGAAGCAGATCTAAAATCAAGATAACTTGCTGGAAATGACTTCTGTGCTCCAAATGTTCATTGGGGGATTTATAGAAAAACACACAATAAATTCAGTGGTGAAACTCATGAAGTTTCCTTCATTGTTCAACTAAGTCATATAAAATTCTCTCGAAATAGTTTTTCAAAGAAAGAATTAAATTAGCCTAATTAGCTCCAGAACATTCGTCCTTTAAGCGAAGCGAAACTTCTGAAGAACTGACTGAGTCAAGAATCATCTGTGGAGCCAAAGTTGCAAGTACGATCAGGCCCCAATTAAGGACAAAGGGAAGAAGACAGGTCGCCGATATTTCACAGTGCGGTGGTGGGACAGAGGCTATAAGATGATAAGTGGAACCGTCTGAAGAGGAAATGGGCAGATGGAACCACGTGAGAGAAAGGTAAACAAAGGTAGAAATAAACTCGGTGAACAGGTGAGTGAGTGTGGGAAGAGAGCACCGGGGTGTGGTTTCTTTTCTGTCGTTTCTTTTCCTCTTCTCTGTCAGTCCTGATACAGGGTCACGGCCGAAGTCGTCAACTTACACATTTTGCCTCCACAGATCTTTCTTGACCTGGAATTGGAATTGGTTTATTATTATGAATTGCACTGTGTTACAGTGAAAAACCTGCCTTGCATAGCTTTCATACAGATCAATTCATTGCACCGTCCATTGAGGTAGTCCACAGCTAAACAATAACAGAATGCAGTATAAAGTGTAACAGCCACCGAGAAAGGGTAATTCAGGTAGACGGTAAGGTGCAAGGTCATAACGAGGTAGATTGTGAGGTCGAGAGTCCACCTTATCATACCAAGGAACGGTTGAATATCCTTATAACGGCGGGATAAAAAAAACTGTGTTTGAGCCTATTGCACGTGCTTTCAGGCTTTTGTGTCTTATGCCCGGTGAAAGAGGGGTGAAGAAAGAATTTCCGGTGTGGGTGGGGTCTTTGATTATGCTGGAAGCTTTACGGAGGCAGTGAGGTATAGTCAGAATCCATAGAGGGGAGGCTGTTTTCCGTGTTGTGCTGAGCTGTGTCCACAATTCGCTGCAGTTTTTGTACGATCAAGGATAGAACAATTGCCACACCAAGCCGTGGAGCATCGCGCTAGGGTGTTTTCTATGGTGCATGGATAAAAATTGTTTCGGGTCGTCAAAGACATGCCAAATTTGTTTCGCTTTTTGAGAAAGTAAAAGCGTTGGTCAGCTTTCTTTCTCGGTTTTCCCAGCGTTCTCTTTTATTTCGCTGCAGATTCTAGCATCCGTAATCTTTTTCATCTTCGATCCTTTAAAACATCCCCCCAGGCAACTGGGCGCTAAAGCTACAAACCCACCAGTGAACCAGGCATACTGTTATTGCAATGACAAGAACAGGTCAAGGGTTGTGCATCCTGCAATGAAGAACGCATTTCCAAACTGTCACAATGTTGAGCAAAGAGCAAGTTCGCAGAAAACCCAAATGCGGCACACTGATGCAAGACTGGAGTCAGGATACTTCATCAGTACAAACACAGGAAGGAATCTTACTTAGGAGATCTGAAGAGGAATACCAACACGAACCGCATCTTCAAAAAAGAATAGAGAATACAGGACTGCTATTGAGTAGACCACTCTCAGCAGCTAGGAGCCAAAGTAGACACAAAGGTGGACCAATACTCTGGCAACTATTGCTAGAGAAACCCAGGTACTTATGCTAGGGCCCTGATGGGGCTCAGGTATGTGTTGTTATGTGTTCAGTCCAGTATAGAATCCATGTGCTGGACAATAAGGCATTAAAGGAGCCAAACTGAGTGCCAGAACTCAGAACCATGACACAAACTCCCCAAAACTTTCTCAGCATCCACAAGGACACAAGCCAGCTACCTAATGGAAGACACTCCACTTGCCTGGATGAACACAGATCCAACAACAAGCAGCCCATCAATCAATGTGATAAACGCGTAATGCTTGGATTGGCTGTCAGTAACCAATTGAGTGCCACAAGGGATCAGTGCTGGACCTCAGATATGTTCATCATTTGGATGAAGGGTCTGAAGTTACTGCTGTCAAGTTTTCTGACAACACAAATATGGCTGGGTTAGCAATCTGTGAGGAGGACAAAAAGAGCCTGCAAGCGCCATAGATCGGATAAGTTAAGGGGCATGAAACTGAAAGCTGGAGTATACTTTGGGAAAATGTGAGTTTATTCTCTTTGGAAGAGAAAGTCTACGCATGCAGTGAGGGAACACTGATACGGTAAAAAGACCCAAGGATCATTTTAACTGTAAGACAATGTATATTCAACAAGTAATTGGGAAGTTTAATATAACATTTTCCACTATTACAAGGATGTGGAGTGTAAAAGTAGAAACATCTCGATACAACTTTGCAGGGACGACAATGGCCGCAGGTACATCGAATGTCACCACCTGCACATTTCTCTCCAGGTCGCACACCATGTAGATATATTGCTGTTCCCTTGGCATTTTTAGGTGAATGCGTTGAACTCCCTCCTTCAACGGCATCATTACCACATGGTTGGAATTGGCAGCTCAGAACCAGCTCAGGGAGAATCACTGACAGCCTTCTGGCAATACGCACATGCTGAATTATTAGTTCATAACTACTATATTTGAACGCTCCTTTGACAACAAGAATGAAACAAATAATAAAAACAATGAAAGATCAGTCAGCCTGGATTGCTTGAGTTGGAGTTCCTGGGGGTGGACTTAATTGAAGTGTACACATTTTTGTGGCATCCAGAGAACTCCTTCTCGTATCATACCGGTCAAATACCGTAAATCATAGGTTGCACTTCTGCAGTTAGGAGGAGTGGAGAGGAGGTAAAACAAAAGCTGAATTTCCGACTCTCCTACCCATAGCGGAAGGATACTCCCTCAGTCTGACTGCCTTTCCTGAACGGTCGAAGAAGACAGATCCTCACACACGTGGAGCTGTGTCCCGAAGGTGCGATTACGAGCTTTAACCATCTCTTTCTGCAAGGACACAATCTGACGAATGGCCACCTCTTGTGTTCAAGCTTCATGCAAAATTATGATTGCCTCAGCCGTCGATCCACAATAAGTTGGGATCCCGCTACCGGACAGGGTGATGGAGGTAACGACCCCCAGATGCAAATGAACGAATGAGTGTGGTCCCCGCGTCACCAACTTCACCCCGCGCCCAGGACCAGAACATCATGGACCAAGCGGCAGGCTATCTCAGGCAGCTCCGTGCTAATTCCCCATCACCCGGGCCGATCCCGGCCGGTTCCGCGAAAGTGCAGGGGCGAGGCCGCCTGTAAGAGGAATTTGATTGGAGCATGTTTCCAGCTCATAACACCAACAAACATTTCGTGGAACATAAAGTAAATTGAGATTACCCAATATTCGGTGCCAGTCATAGTTAATTTGTAACCAAGGAGGGAATTTTAGCTTCAGTTAGTCGGGAATCCAATGCAGAGATGGTTCTGCCCAGTTCATGAAACAATGGACGGAGATGCTCTCATTCCACAGTTCGTCTCTCTCTCAGTGCCTGGGTGTCTCCTCTCCCGAGGATGCAACATTTGCATTGTAAGATAATCAGAGGGAAGACTCTTCATCAACCTACCTGTTGGCGGCTCGACACTGACGGAACAGCACCTGTTACCTGTTCCTGTATTTCCATTACCTCAAACATCACTGCGACCGTGAATATGCCGACCAACCTTTGACATTGTCGATGATGCTCTTGTTCCAATATTATTGTTGTAAATCTCCTGATGATGGCTGTGCCATTCGCGCTGAAGTCGCCACTAACCCATCACTACAATGACCCCACTCTATCGTGTATAGTGACAGGCGCGGTTCAAAACAATCTTCTTTTACCCGGCTACACTGAAACAAATCTCTGGCTGGTGGTGGCATTGGGCTGAACTTCTGTGAGGTGATGACCCTCTGTCGAAAATAGAACTTGATCATCCTATTCCAACATCAATGAGATGACAGCAGCCTAACGTTGGGAATGATGTCTCTGACATATTATTACTGGAGGCGATACTGAAGCAGTAGTTAAGATGCGGCAATGCACTGTGACTTGGCAGGTTGGATGCAGAATTGGGTTGCCCAGAGAAGGCAGATGATGGTGCTCGATGAGACTATTCTGGCTGGAGGTCCATGACTGGTGGGGTTCTTCAGGGTTCCGGACTGGGACCTCTGCTGTTTGTTATATAAATAAATGAAATATAGATAGATGATTTTATAAGGTAGTTGATGAATCAAAAATGTGTGGCGTTGTCTACAGTGCAGGAGATTGCCACGGATATAGCGGAGTAGCGAGCAGTTGCTGATATGGGCAGATAAATGGCAGATGGAGTTTAACCAGCCAAATGTGAGCTGTTACACGTTAGTATATCGAAGATAAAGGTGCAGTGCACAGTTATGTCAAGACCCTTAAGAGTGTTAATGTGCACATTGTTCTCAGGGTCCAATTCCATAGCTCCCTGAAAGTGGATGCACAGTTTGCTAGGGTGGTAAAGAGGGCATATGGCATGCTTGCCTTCATTTGCAGAGAAATTGACTTCAAGAGTCAGGAAAAAATGTTGCAGATTTGTAAAACTCTCGTTAGGCCGCATCTAGAGTATCGCGTTCAGTTCTGGTCGTCACATTATAGAGAGGATGTGGCGGCTTTGGAGATGGTGCAACAGAGTTTACCAGAGTGCTGCCTAGATTATAGGGAGATGCTATAAGGAGAAGTTGGACAAACATGCTCTTTTTCCTGGAGCGGTGGAAGCTGAGGATGTAAGTTTATAAGATTATGAGAGACAAAGACAGAGTAGACGGCCGGTATCTTTAATCCAAGCTAATACTCGCGGTGATTTATTTAATGTGAGAGGGGGCAAGTTCAAAGGAGATCTTTGAACAGAGAGCGGAGGGTGCCTAGAATGCGCTGCCAGGGGTGATAGTGGGGGTAAATATGATAGAGCCGTTGAGGAAGTACTGAGATTGCCACATGCATGTGCAGAGAATGGAGTGATATGGACATTGTGTAGGCAGAAGAGATTAGTTAGTTAGGCATTTAATTAGTCGTTCAATTCCTTAGGCACTACATTGTAGGCCAAAGAGCATGTGCTTGTGCTGTACTGTTCCATGTTCTCTGTACAAGGGACAACTCTGCCCGAACATTACAGCAGGTCATCCTCATCTATATTGACTGCCATAGTCTCTTTACCAGCAGGAATCAAAGTAGCTTCAAATGATGGTGGAGACGCTGCAGTATCATTGCTTGTGATGACATGAAACAAAGGTCATGTGAAATAAATCTACTTGAGAACAACTTCCGTCGTCTTTCTACTTGCACCGATCATGGTGACATCACCCCAGAACTATAAGTTTCGTTATAACATAATTTCATACTATTCCCGAACATTGTTCTTGAGGTCAGCAGAGTAACACTGCTGCGTACTCCAGGGAAAGCCCACGTGTTGGCGACCTTCAGTAACATCAGTGTCGTGATTGGACACAAATAACACAGGAAAGCGCTCTAGCAGAATGATAAAGGTGGCGACGATTACGCTTATTACGCGTTACTGGCGATGACGTGATGATGATGACCCTAACATAATATTTTCCGGTAGGTCACACGCTCCAGATTCTGGGGTCACCTTGCACAGATACTGATGATGGTGAGCACACTCAACTGTATCTGGCGGGAAATATGCTCCACCATTCCAGGTGCAGACGGTAAACCGGGACAACCATTGTCCTCGGCTTTCGAGATTCAATACTCTTGGAAGTGGTCTGATATCATTGGTACCTGTTCTCATCTAACTCAAAAAACAAACATAAATGGAGTCTGCTGGAAGCACTCCGCATTTCAGGCACCATCTGTGGAAACAGAAATAAAGATAACGTTTCAAGTCCAAAACGCTTCGTCGTAATTGGCAAGGACAAATGTTCGCATTGTCAACAGGGCTGGGAGGAATGTAAAGGACCTATATCTAATAGGGGAGGCTTGTGTTGCCATGAAAACGAGGTCACCTGGTGTTCGGTTAATAGGAGTACAAAAGCAGAGAAAACATTGTTCATAAAACCTATCAAATGGGGCAGTTATAGAATGAGAACACAAGAGTAATGCGTGTAAATGTTGCAAAACGCATGCCCAGTAGATTCCGGTGTGATTCTGGAGAGAAAAGTCCTGAGACGTTTTCACTGATGGACCACCCAGCCATTTGTTGCACGTGCAGAGAAAGCGAGTGATCTGACTTTTAGGTCTCATTGTCAAGTGTTGAAAGATGCAATGGACCAGGACGGACAATGAGCTGCGTTTGTTCAAACTGATCCTTGACCTCCATCTAAGGTGCAGGAGGGCACAGACAGGAAGATATGGATGGAAGTTCAAGTCTCATATTACTGAGACTTCGTTCGTTGCTGAGAGGGCATTAGACGGTAGTGGAGAATCTGCATGTAATGGATTTTCTCTGAAACTAACACGGTCCATTTTTCAGATAGAGGTGAAGAGACCTTCCTCTCTCAAATGCCAGTGTGTCTTTCAAATTCTCTGTCCCACAGATCTGAGGAGGCAGAAACTGAATATCTTCATGACTGAGAGAGATGGGTTATTGTATTGGAGGTGATCCAGGGGTTACGGGGAAACTTTCTCAGTGCTCTCTCATATTTCAAAAGGACAGAAAGAGGTCATTCAGTCCATTGATTCTGCCAACTGTCAGAGCAAATCCAATGACCGCACTCACTCAGTAGAACTTCGGCCCAGATCAGAGCAGTAACGAATAGTGCAGCTGGCGTGCAGTGCTGAGTGTCCGACACCAATTTCAATGGTCAGTGTTAATTCACCTCCTGCAGCATTGGACTCGAGCACCTCTGCTAATGGTAGACTGAGACCATCTCGACAATGTAAGTGTTGAACAGCTGGCTCGGTTGGATTTTCTTAACGGACGTCAATGATCAACAGTCCGCCTCACTATTCGATCAGTATCACTCTTCACAATGTTATGTAAATATGAGTCGATAGCGGTTTTCCTGCACTCCTTTCTCAAGATTACAGCGGCCGCACTGGCAGTGATCAGCAGAGGGCAGCGTGAGCAGCTGTAATCCGCAAACAACCTCGTGCAGATGGAGACGTTGAGGGGCGGGAGAAGGGTGAGGTGCGGGAGGAGAACGACCTAAAAGAAGGATAAATCAATTTGTATTTCGAAAGGTGCTGCACAATCGTTTGTGTTTTATTCGGATTATCAGTCGCATAACTACAGGTGACTCCAACCGTTTAAATGTGAACATATTTAGTAACTGCTGGAAAGGGGTTTCATCTGATATTTTGGAATGACCACGTTACGTGCTACGGTGGAATATCCACCAGCAATTGCAGAATGATATCATCAGTAACATTAGAGTCGGAAAGCCACCCTCCTTGTCGGAGTGCTGGCACCATCAGTTCTGTTGAAATGTGACCGCGATCAGGAATGAATCACAAGCTATAACATTGGACTGGGACCCGCAGACTTCAAGTTAGGTAAAAATCATAAGGGTCAATGTTAAAGACGAGTAATCACGAGTAACGTGTAGACAAAAGCAACAGCAGCAACGTTAGACTCAGCTCATGGCCGGAGATCCCCCACAGTGTAAAACAGATCCAATAATAGAACGGAGAAGTGACGTGTCACTGAATCACTGTGAAGCAGAAAGTAGCTCAGGTCACCCTGGAGGGATGTTACCTGCAGGGATTGCAGAGAAAGCCTTGATGTCACTCCCTCTGGGGGTATTTTTAGCTGTGGAATGTGAATGAATGAGCTTCTTGGTGCAGCTGCATAATGGACCCATTGGAGTCTCGTGGCACTGGAGCGGATCGTTGCCTTTTGTTTGTTCAGTGGCTCGAACCAACGACAGTTATTGCACAACCTGTTTCTCTCTGACCGAATATCCGTGTTTGCTATAAAGCTGGAGAGTTTAGAGATCGCAGTCATACTCTAATGTGAGCGACAAGACGGGACAGAATTCGAACAAACTTCGAAAATGTATTGGGACCCGATTCTCCAGATGGTGCATATTTGTTACCCAATTCTAGCAGTCTTTGGTGTCCCCGGTAAGTCAAAGTAGCGCATCGTCTCACAACTTTTGACCATCTGACACTGCATTGTGTTTTTGGATGCATCAGGTTCCAATGATGGACCGCGATATACCCAGTATATACAGTTGTCCAGTCGCCGCAGGAATCCTTGTAGACCTCAGGGCAGATGAGAAGCCATCAGTGTGTACACGCCCGTCGGGCACGATGTCCCCTGCTGTAAAAAGTAAAGGAGGATCCTCAGCTCTGATTCCCACAACAGAGGTTCTTTCAGTAAGGAAGGGATTATGCATGGCCGTCGAATCCTTAGCAGAAATTCATCCTTGTTAACCTGGTGGTCCCTTGGACTGTGGCCGCAGTAATGTAAAAAGAGCGCACTTATCAGGGGATTCTGTGGGTAACAAGCACTGTGGCCCGTTGGTTCCCTCACTGATTTGGAATCTGGAAGGCGAGACAATCTTTTCCGCCACAGCAACTGCAAAATTACAGGAACCACATAGATTTTAATTTCTTCTTCATTTTGTTAAGAACCAGAAGCACTTAGTATCAATAATTGTGATGATAAACGCATCCATGACTGTTCACGGACGAATCTGATTACTAACATGCCCTGAAGGCGCACAGCCTTCATTACTAGTCTTCTCTATCTGTGGCTCCAGTCCCACCAAGGCTCCTGATTCCTCATTACCTCTCAGAATAGGTTGAACGACGAAGGGACAATACGAGCTGCACTCGACGAGCAACCCACCTGCCCTGAATTAATGAATATAATCGATTAGTTTGTAGTTTGGTCTCAATATTCATTCCTTCCATCGGCTGCCAATAACCCGCTCACACACTGTTAGATACGGCTTCCGCCGGCAATTATAAGAAAGCACCGCAATTTACACTGAATGTTTTGTAATTGCCTGAGTTGGAGGTCCTACTTCAACACCTGTCCTGAAGTTACTTGAGTGCTTGACGATGCCTGGTTCTCAGTGCCGCTATGCCACCAGCCCCCCATAATAATTCATGCGACCTGTCGAGATGACACATAGAAGATGGACAGGCGAATGTTTGCACCGATACTGACGACTTTTCTGTTTCTATTACAGCCAACGTGCTGACAATTATCGTTCTCTCCTGAGGGAACTGTGGTATTTCCAAATGTATCGGCGCCTACATGATGATCATGGCAGTGTCAGATTTATCGGTCATCATTATCAATGTCGTTCTC
>JARFYF010000075.1:341281-354566 GCA_030265395.1 Rhina ancylostomus
ATAACCTCTCCACAGATACCGATGGTCCTTGGATACCCGTGGTTGAGCCGCCACAATCCCCATTTTGATTGGGCAACAAGCAAGATAGTCAGTTGGAGTCCTTTCTGCCATTCCAATTGTCTCCAGTCGGCCCTTTCTCCAGTACAAGGCTCCTGTTAGTTCATCAGCTGCCGAAGCCCCTGACTTGTCCCGTGTCCCAGTGGATTCCTCTTCCTCCGTTTCCCGCCCCTGCTCTGCCAATGTTGCCGATCTCACACTGCCTCTGACTGTCAACGTCCAGGCGGTTGACGAGAAGTTCCCTTCTCCGCTACCCACCATGCGTGTTTGTTTCCACTTTTACCTGTCCTCTTGCGAAAAATAACAGAACACATTGGAAAAAGGAGCGGACAGCTGGGATGAGTCTCCCTGCGCTCCGTGGAGAAAATGCCCTCCAGCTCTCCGTGTCTTCTCCATGGGCCAGCTTCGGATCGATATCGCCGCAGCGGCATTTAGTTCACTGGCCGACAGTTGCGTAGTAACTATGTAAATGCGACGTCGCCAAATATTTTGGTTGAAATGGATGAGGTGAGGTACTCGCTGCTTTTCATTCCGCGTTACGGTAACACTAATCGTCAGGACAATCAGACACGATTTGTCAACAACCACTCCGTTTGTTGGTTTTGGTATCAAATCGCGCTAAACATATGCACACAGAATGTCACCCATCCATTTACAGGCACCTTTGTGCGGTCTCGCATATCAATGATTTGACGCATCTCTGTCCGTGACATGTTCACTCTTAAAGCCTTCATTATTCACCATTCAGAATTTTAGTCTCTGCGCGTACAGTTTTTCTTCCCATCCCAACGATCTGACCACTAGTTTCGCTGTTGGTCTATTTCACGAGCCCGGCACTGAAAACATGAATTGAAACCCGGAGCAATTCAGCCCCTCACCTCGCGTCCCGCTTCACTGCTTCTCACCGATTCAAATCTGAATTCACCGCTCGGACGAATCCAGTGGCTTCACCTTCCCCACTGCACTTCTGCTGATTTTAATGGTCCTCCATATGAATTGGCACTGACGTGAAACAGTTCCGTGTGAATAACCCACATTTCCCAACAACTTTCCTGTTCCTTCCCCAAGTGTGTTTTTTTCTATAAGGTTCTTATTCAAGCAGCCACAGACATTTCCGTGTGGCTGACGCTCTCGTTCACATCTTATCGACATGTGTGGATTTGTTGCCACAACCTGAGGTCTAAATATTGACCCGAGAAAAAGTGTAACCAGAGTTATAAGGATTGTGATCCCGCTATTTTGTTGTAAAAATGTACCTCATACGTTGTTTTTACCCTTCATTTATTGAACATAATTTACAATGGGGCGGCGCAACAAAGTGAGATCGCCTACTAAACCCGCATGGGGGGGCAGTCAGCTAGATTCATCGCTATTTCGTCAGCTCCCAATGTTCATGATATCACTACTCAACGCTCTGACAGCAGGTCACAGTTTAGCGACCAGCAGAATCCACAAAAGGGTGAGAGCAGCAAGAACGATATGAATCACAATGATGCCGAGACGGAAAACCAAAGGAAGTCCATTTGCTTACTCTTTGCAATATCCGGCGACTTCATGCTGCTTTGGATGACGTGTTTCGTATTTTTCATGTCAATCCGAATTAAGAAGATCTTCTTTATTCAGCTGGTTTCCACCACCCGTTGCTGATTGCGGACTAAAGCTGAGACATGCTCTTGATTATGAGTTGTTGCACAAACACTTGTATTAGTGCAGTGACTCAGTCTAAGTTCAGAGAGGAGCTGAAGAATGTGGTAAACCGTGCGCTGAGAATACTGAATACGTGAAGGAAAACAATAATGTCGAAATTTTGTGGCAATAGGCACCAAAAGCATCTTATTTCCCACTTCACCTAAGTCCAGCGATGTTTCGGTCCGCTTCAGAATCATCTTTCGGCAGCATGCGGAAATATTGCGTGTTTCTATATTTTAACTGAGTGCAAAAGATCAAAAAATTCATCTGAGAAAACTGAAGGCAGATCAGTTTATGGGGGTAAAATGTTATCTTGCACACAGATGCATTCAAAACCTTTTGATGAATTGAAAATCCAACGTTACGTTCTCATCCTTCGTCCGATCGTTGGGGAATTGGCGTTAGAGCGCGAAAAGAAATATTCACAAATTTTGGACAGAAGTGGGGTGTAAACCAGGTACGGATCTCTTCCGAGCAATAATGCACTGATTCTGATCAACGTCACATATTTAATTCCCTTTTGTTTTTGTTATTATTTCCGGCGACCTCGCCTCCAGCATCAGCGCTCGTATCATTCATTTGGGACTTCAGAAATTACGTTTCTCGTCGTGAATTTACTCTTTGTATGTGGACAGTGGTTTCGAGCCGTACGTCCAACGGACTGATGGCTGATGGATGCTGTTTCCAACGACAAATATTTCGAACTTGTCTTTGAGAACTTCAGTTAAATGAGAAAGTACCAGGGACGTGTCTGTCAACACTGACATTTCCATCTGCGAGATTTACATGTCGCTCTGAACGGGGTTCTTCCAACAACGAGTTCTCTGAACAGACATGTGACCAGTTTTTTTTTGAAATGGCGTATCTCTTGAGCTGTCTGTTCAGCAGCCAGTGCGCTTGGACACACCCGTGAATGGCGTTCAACTTGCGTTCTCTGTCCCAAATTGAGGACCTACCTGCAAACGGATGTGTCGAGAGCATGGATTGCTCTTTAAAGCAGGCAAGATTCTGAATGGGCAGGAGGGCTGATGCTTTATTATGGAGCAGTTGTGATCGAATATAAGGTAAAAAGAATAATAAGCCCCATGTGAGTCGTCAGCTGATTTCCAACACCCCTCCCTCTTGTGCGAGACTCAGTAATGGAGGAAAGGTTGGTTGAGAGTCCCAACGATCCAGGTTATTGCTATTAAACTTGGGGAATTCTGCAAAGTCCTGGGGGACAAATAGGTATGTGTTTCTTTGCGGAACAGAATGATTTTTTGTCCTGCCGTCTGGTACAAAACAATGCTCACCTTCTTCCAGTTCTCTATCAGATGAATCTCACGGAAGAGCGGGTCATCATAAAGCTTCCCCAGGCGACAATACAGCAGCATCGGGGTTCAGTGACCTGGACCCTACAGCAGAATCTATATATGTGAACCAGCAGTCCAGGTTCACAACAACACAGATCTTGATGAAACGCTGAAGTATATATTCGGTACTGTTAACCAGGTGTTGGCATTGGCAGTCGATATGAGATGAGACACCTCTTCAATGGAGGAGAAAGAAGTCGGACCGAGTGGTTTTGCGTGGCATTGATTAGCTTGGGATGAGATTGCAATGACTGGGTGATAAATAGTTGAAATGAGTTTGGTACAGATCGGGATTTGACGGGGCGCACTGTCAAGGTGAGCAGAATGGTCTTTCCGTGTTACCCGCCTCCATGGAACAGAAACAGCGGTAACTCGCGTGGTCAAGAGTTTTTATTTTTCAGTAGAACTGTTTCTGCACCATCAATTCAAAGGCCATCAGGTCCCATATATTCCGGGTTTGAATGAGGTCAATGCTGCCTGGACAGTTCTGTCGCTCATATTAGGGCCAGAGTCAGGGCGTTTTGACGTTATATTGCTTGCCGCGTGAAGTTGGAACTGACTAGATCAAGGTGTCACAGTCTGAGGACAAGGGCTGAGCCAGTCTGAGGAGAAGAGAAAAATTCTTTTCAACCACGGGGAGGGCATTTTTGGAATTCTGCGCCTGAAAGCTGATGAGGCTTATTCGCTGAACATAATTTCGACAGTGATAGAATTACATTGGACATTAAACGATTCGCAAGTGCAAAGTTAGTGCAGCCAAGTGGTCCTGAAATAATGTCTTGATCATCGTTCTGTGATTGGCAGAGCTTCTGTCTGCTGATATATTTATTTTGTACTTATTTTAGGTCTCATTACAGGAAAGATGTTGACGCGTTGTAAAAGATGCAGAGGATATTTACCAGGATGCTGTCTGGTATAGAGAGCATGCATTATGAGGAGAGACTAAAGGAGCTGAAGCTTTACTCTTTGGAGAGAAGGAGGATGAGAGGAGACATCAGAGAGGTGTACAAAATATTAAGAGGAATAGATTGGGTAGACAGCCAGCGCCTCTTTCAAGAGGGCATGGCTTTGTTGGGAAGTTCAAGGCAGATATCAGAGGAAGTATTTTTTACCCAGTGGTTGGGCATGGAATGTGCTGCCTGGGGCGGTGGTGGAGGCAGGTACATTGGTCAAAATTTAAAACAGTGGGATATGTGGAAGGAAGGGTTTCGATTGTTTTCGGTGAGGTTTAAAGTTCGGCACATTGTGGGTCGAAGGTCCTTATTGTGCTATACTGTTCTGTGATTTTAAGCAACCAGTGGAGATCTTTCTGGACAGGTTCATCAAATTCCACAGGGGAAGAGTGGAAGTAAACTGTCATGCAGTATTATCACATTCTCTCCCCTACCGTCAGGTATTGAACTAATTAGCTCTGTGAAATGCAGAGTCAAACGTGTACTTATCATTCACCCACTCCACGAGCGGGAATAACGTGGGTCTGAAAAGAGAAAACCATCCAGGTTAATATATTCCCTGCGTTATCAAAGGTGGTAAAGTGCGCGTTGATTAATTATTCCCTCTCGACACTGATGCAGCCAACACTTCCAGCGCAGCACAGCCCGGATCTTACATCAGGGACCTCTCTGAATGGGTCAGTATCATAATCAGGTTCATTCTCACTGGCATATAACGTGAAATTTGTTGTTTTGTGGCAGCAGTAAAGTGCAGGACAAAAAAAGACATATCATTTCCTATAAGTTACGAAAAATATATCAACAGTGCCAAAGGGGAATAATCAGGTAGTGTTCATGGGTTCGTGTACCGTTCAGAAATCACATACTACTTTGGGAAATCAATGTCATGGGCTCCTCTTCCATTCACTCTGAGTCGCACAGCTTCCACCACTCACGGTCCACACGAGAGTGTCTGCTCCTCGGACACACTGATCCCATGGAGTATCGAATTTGAAATTGTGATCGCGGTGACGTTAATTTCCCAAAACGGTTCATTGGTCAGGAAACAAGGAAACAGAATTGGTTCTGGTTAAAATCGATCTCGGGGGAACCTGGAAAAGTCGAGGTGGAAATCACTGTCACGAGATCTCCGACTGTTCCCGTGGGCAACATCCGGAGCAGTTGGGGCCAGTGAATGGGGTGGACAGAACTACATGAGAGCGGTGTGACACAATTTCATGAAGCGCACCATCTGTATTAAAATCGAGCGGTAGTGATAAGTCAAGAGGTCGAGAGGTGTTCAGTGCTCGATGGTGGAATCCAGAACTCCTGGCAGTAAAAAAAGAAAAGGATGCGAAGAACAAGTCAGTGGCTAAATAACATTCCTGTGTAGGATTCGAAGTCCAGTCTGCGCAACATAAACCAAGCACCTGAGATCACCTGGTCACGCTGATGGCCAATGTAACTTTTCTGTGCGGGTTACGACGCCAACGTAAATCGAAAAATTAAATCCTCAGTTTCTGTCCCCGAAAAGAGCATGCTTGTCTCAGAGATCTTAATTGCATTTCTCACCCGAGTCACTGACTCTAGATATTTACTGAAATGCCACAAATCCAGTGAAATGCCAGGACAGTGGCTACTTTCAGCGGTGTTTATTTTGTCTCCAGAGCTGGAAAGTGAGGATGAAACACTGCGGGAATCTGAGCTATGTTTAATTGTGTTTGCTGTCGATAAGACTAGAATTCTAAGTTACCAGCCTGGATAACAAGGGATCTTGGGCTTTACTCTTTGGGAAAAAGGAGGATAAGAGGAGACATGATAGAGGTGTACAAAATATTAAAAGGAATAGATGGAGGATGCAACTAGAGCCTCTTTCCCAGGGCACAAATGCTCAATACAAGAGGGAATGGCTTTAAAGGAATGATTGGGAAGTTCAAAGGAGATATCAGCGGATGTATATTTTCTTACAGAGAATGGTTGGGGCTTGGAATGAGCTGCCTGGGGTGGTAGTGCAGATACATTGGTCAACTTCAAGAGATTGCTAGATAACCATATGGAGAAATTTAAAATAGAGAGATGTGTGGTAGGAAGTGTTTATATAGTCTTAGACGAGGTTTAAAGTTCGACAATATTGTAGGCTGAAGGACCTGTCTTGTTTTGTACTTTTCTATGATTCTAAGTTTCTATGATACTGTGAAATACCCAGGATCTCCGTCCACAGGTCCCCGCCACACCAGGCAGAGACTCAATCACTTTCTTAAATTATCTTCTCCGCGTACAGAACCTGCGCAGTGGTTACATCGGTGTAAGCAAATGCAAAGGCCTCGTGAAAAGTAAAAGGTAATTTCTTAGGAGGTTATCTGGAAGGGATATGAATGACGTTGAGCAAATTCCTTTGTTTTGAAGCGACGGTCCGTGTGCGGAAGTGTAGTGCGAGTCTTGGTGTGAGAGGACGCCGGCAACTTGAATTTGCTTCCTTGACAATTGGCAGAAATTGCTTCAGTGAAGTGACAACAGCGAGAAAGGCCTAGAAATTTTGCTGACAACTGTGGGGAAATCATCGTTTTTCCCAAGGGCAGTGGAACTGCATGCAATATAGCAACACGACCGAATCGCTCAATGTCCCAAAAAATGGTCTCCTGTTCGTGGAAGTTAACGTTAAAATTATGTGAAAATGCAGTTTTTATCGGAAAGAAAGAGAGGCAGACAGACAGACAGACAAAGACTAAATTGAGATTGCAACGCTCACAAAATTCTGGACGAATTCAGATGGTCAGGCAGAGTCTGGGAAGGAAATGAACAGTGGACGTTAAGAGTTTGAGCGCTGTTTGGGGGTTGACTCAAGCATCTGATACGGAGATTCGACTGGAGACCATTTGTCTCAAGATTTCCTGCTGGAAATGTAACAGAGATGTCACAATGCTGCGACATAGAAAATGACAAGAGTTCGTTGTTCGGAGCTGACCGTGCATCAGTGCGCGTACCTTTAACCTCCTGATGATCAGGAAGTGATTTCGCGGAAACCAGGTCGACACCACTTGTAAGGCAATGACCTTTCCGCCATTCACCGTGGCCCAACTTCGTAAATTGCTCCTTCCGGCACAGGAAGCCTGGAATTTCTCGAAGCACGAATTGAAAATAAGGGAAACACACAGTAGTTCAGGCCACATCTGTAAAAGTAGGAATAGTTAAAGTTTCGATTCCGCAATCTTTCGTTAGCGCAGGGGAAAAGAGAAATACAAGATGGTCTTCGGCACAATTGGAAGTGGCGAAGCGATATTTAGAACAAAGAGGGAGTCCAAATCACTTCAGATAGCAGCACACTGAATTTAAGCTGATGTGCCTGTTGAGACTAGGAAATGCCGGGCGAGTGGGACAAAATTTGAAAACCGAGCCAACATGATGACAGTTAGAAAGGACAGTTCGCAAGTAGACAGAGAAAACGTCAGCGTGAGTTACCTGAAGGCACCATTTTCCTGCATAAACCATATATTCCTTGATTCCCTCAATATCTGAAACTACCGCGCGGTGTCAAAAAAAAACTGACCTTATTTTGTCTTTCACCTTCGTCAGGACGACATTGTTGCAACGCCGATTGCTGCAGCGTCATGGTTCACGAAATATTTTACCAAATCCGACGACTGCTCAGCACTCGTTCCTGCGTCCATATCCAGCCCTTCAGCTGCTTCCGTCATTGTTCATAGGCCGGTATCTGCATCCATCCTCATGGAATATCAATCGCGGTTCTTTACTTCATTCGATATTCTGTCCCTTTCCGTCTTTTCAAAGATAAGTGTTGCATCAGGACGACAGTTTTAGAAAGTGTCCTAGAGGACATTCCTCCAAGCAGAGATCTTAACTGCAGTTTCATTTGAAAAGGGAAAACACTGCAATCTCTTCCGAATTTTATTTTCAGCACGCGGAATTTGTAAGGATTCCCGAACTCTGAAGACAGCGTGCAGGAGGCGGCAGTATTCTGTGGGTGACGTCACGCTGAATACTGCTCATGGGCTGTTGCCCTGAAATCTGATGGTTTCGGAAAAGGTGTTGAAAGTGGCGACCTCGACAGTCGGGAGAAACGCAAGCACATATCAGTTACAAGAAACAAATAACGGCGGGTGCTTCATGAGAAATTCGTGCCGTCCAGTTGCTCGGCAATGTCAGTGCCGGAACCGGTGCTGCAATAGTATGGGAAGTGTACGGCTGGTTTGTCGCTTCTTCAGTGCAAGAATGAACGATATCGAACGAGAGTTTGCGTGGAACAATTTGCGATTTGCTGTCCAGTAACATTATCAATCTGCATCAAAGGGGATAACTGTGTGCTCTATAGCGTAATGGATGGCGTGCTGGATCGACTGGTGCATAATCAAGTAATTGAAAGCTAGTGGGTTCCAGTCCCGCCAGAGTCAGGGCTCGCTGCCACGAAAAACAAGGTCAGAAATCGAGTGGCTGGTGACGTCGCCTAATGGTGGAGAATCCAAAAACCCAGAAAATGGTTTGAAATAATAGATTCGGTCACTGAACACAGAAACGAGGTGATTTTCTTCTCTCAGGGTGGCACAATCTGTGGGACCCTTCTGGGAAAATACGGCGGGAACTGAGTCTTCCATTATTTGTAAAAAGCTGGTGGAGATGGGGGGATAGTGGCTTATTAATTCTTAACTAAAATGAGGCGAATTCGTTGAGGGAGTAGATTGGATTTCGGAGTTAAGCAGAAAGCTTAATCACATATTGCCCCATTGAATCACAGAGCTGGGTGGACTTCTATTTAACTGATGTGCACGGACGTTTGCGCGTGGGTATTTTGTCATGCATCACTTTCAGTTTGCTCAGCTCCTTCCATTCTGATAATTTTGTCTTGTAACAAGACCTTTGCGTTCTGTTAATTATAACTCAACCATCTTCTGAATAAAAATCTGCAATTCCTTCATCTGCACTTCAGGAAATAACGTCATGTTTTCATCGAGAAATTTGTCACCTTACAATACGCGATTGCGCAGTTTATTTGGTCCCGAATTGACGCATAAAAGGTCTGTGGAAATGGTAATCGTATTTACTTATTTAAATTCAAACCCTCGACTCAGAGAGCAATCGGCAGAAACGTGCTGACGGGACAGATTCAAGTGTGGTGCATCTTTTGCTAATTGCAGAGAAGGGTACTGCGGGTCACCGTTATTGAATCATAAGAATTTTGTAATAAAAACGGTTTCCGTCAAAATTGTGCCTGTCTGTTCTCACACTTTGGAAGTGTTGTGGATTCTCCAAGAGGGTTGAGACAAGAAAGTCTAGAATCGTTACCAATATTCGGGATTTAGTTCGCAAGGGAAGTGTGAGTATCCAGACATCGTTGACCATATTTTATATCAACTGCTTGAGTTGAGGAAGGAATGATGTCCTGAACAGTGATTATGGGGAGATTGTTAGAAGGTTACAAGAGCGGGACCTTAGGAGACTGTCAACGTTTCGGGTCAGGAGTCTTCTCCAGAACAATTATTCAGAAAAGCCCTGAGGAAGTGTTCTGAACAGAATGCTTGACCGGCTGTTTTCCACCTCGAATTCTGTCTGGCCTGTTGAGTTCCTCCAGCATCCAGGACCAGGAAGATCGGGCAGATGAAATCATGGCAGATGTGTTAGTGCAAGAAAGAAGGATTTTAAAGCTTGGACCATTGGGACCTGTTGTCGGGAAGAGGCGACAGGCAGAGTAGAAGCTCGGGGCGACTAATATGCATTTATTTTAATGCAATGAAACAGCCGGGCAAGGGTGATATCAGGGCATGGACTGACACAAGGGTCTGGGATCTTTTGGTCACAACGGAAATATGGTTGAGGGAGGAGCAGCGCTGGCAGTTATTTGTTCCAGGGGAGAGACATTCCAGGCACGAAAGACGAGGAGGTAAGATAAGAAGGGAAATTGATTTTCTGATGACGATGAACATCTCAACTTGCATTCAGAGAGGATATTCTTGTGGGATAGCTCAGTGAGTCTGTGAGGATGGATCTGAGTCATAAGGAGGGGATGATCTCTTTGATTATATTTTACTTTTGTGCCCCCATATTTATTGGGAATTAATGGAACAAATATGGTGATCCCGGATAGTTGTAGGAATAACAGGATTAGAAATACAGCTGATTAAAGCTTCCTTCTACTCACTGGTATCGCCACAGTGTAAACAGCTTGGATGAAGTGGAATTTGTGAAACGTGTCCAGCAGAGTTCGATCAGACAACTTGTGAGATCGGGGCAACAGTCGACAACATGATGTGAAATGAAGCCGGGCAAGTGACTGAAGCGGAAACGGGAGAGCGTTTGCGGACAGTGAACATCGTTCCGTTCCGTTTAAAACGGTTGTGGAAAAAGAAAGGGACGAATTTGAATCCTACTTTGAAAAAGTTGATTGGGAGATCCTGTCAGCAGGTTAAGGGGCGTCTGGAGAGTGCGCAGCTGCGAAATGTAAGGTTGGTAGTGAAGGACTGAGGGGAAATGAAAAGTGATGCACCAAACATAGAGACATTACAACACAGCAGCTAACGGCAATCTCAAGGCGCATTAAGGTAAATAAATCCCCGAGGCCTGATCACGTGTAACCTCGACGTTGTGGAAGCTTGGGTAGTAATTGCTGTGGTCGAGGCAGAAATACTTGCATTGTACTTCGCCACGGATGAGGCACCGGATGACTGGAGAGTGGGTAGTGGTGTGCCTTTATTCAAGAGGGGCTACAAGGACAAGAGAGTAAACGACAAGCTGGTGAGTCTGATATCAGTGCTGAGAAAGTTATCGGAGGGGTTTTTGGAAAAGACGGACTGATGATGGACAGTCGCCATGGCACTGTGCAGGGAAACTCGTATTTCATAACCTGACTGAGTTATTTGAAAAGATACCGGAGTGCTTTGACGACAGCAGCGCCGTCTTCATGGACATTAGCCTTGTCTTTGACATGAACCCGTATGGATGACTGGTCTGGAAGGTTAGATCACATGAATGCCAGGGTGAGCTGGCCAATAGGATGTAAAATTGACTTGGTGGAAAGAGACAGAGGGTGGTAGTGGGGCGTTGCTGAAATCTCGAGTCTCCTATCACTACAGCTCTCCTTGACTCCACCCTTCCGCCTTGTCCATGAGAACCAGCCGATGTGCTCAGACTAAGTTTCTGCTGCTCATCTGTGGAAGGCCATCGCCCCAACAGCATCCACCGAGATAGAGGTGTTAATGCGGGGAGTGGCCACAACACTATCCTACATGATCGGCCCTACCCGCTCTCCCTTTCCTTGTGATCACCCAACCACTCGCTACCTGCACATTATTTGTGAACCCCTCTGGAAAGCTTCTGGCTCTGACGCCTTCAGAATCGCGGATGATCCTGAGTGAGTTCAACTGCAGTTGCCTCCGTCAACGCGGTCAGACAGGAGCTGCAGCTGGACACACCTCCAACATGTATAGTCAGCTGCTACTGGAAGTGGAAACCTGTTCTCCAACATCCTGCAGGAGGAGCATACAACCACCTTAAATATCATCTCAAAACGATCAGAGGTAAGTTGAAGTCTTTCCTGACCTTAACTTACCACAACTCAGCATCTCGTCGAAACCACTCGAGACAAAGCCTCAGGATTTGCTTTTGACTTTCCAAACTGCAACATTTCACACTTATCCGGATTGAACTTCGTTTGCCAAATGATTTCGCCACATTTTCCAGTGGGATAGGTCCAGCGGATACATTTGACAACTTTCCTCACTCCCCACACCACTGCGATTTCCTGTCGTCTGCCAACCAACGGATCAGACCACCTACATTTGCCGACCGGTACGTTTTGCACACACAAAGGACGTACAAGCGCTGATCCTTGCGGAAAGCAATTAGTCACAAAGTACTCCACCGCGCCCCCCCCATCAATGAAAATGCTGTCCTCCACTCTTCTATGTACAAACAATATTAAATGCAATCTGCCAAGTCACCGTGGGCCCCATCTGCCTTCAGAGTTGAGGTCAGACCACCAATGGGGCCTCGACGATTGCTTCACTGAAGTACTTATGTCCAATCATGTGTATAATTGTTATGTAGATCAATATTAAATTAATAAAAAGACTGAAAGAAGGAAAAGGATATGTTTCAGTCCTGAATGACCAATTCCACGTACGCTCCAGCAGAGACTTTGTTACAACGTGACACTATTTCATTTGACAGAATCGCATATTTTATTCGGATCAGCGCCTTCATTATTATTTGCCGTAAAAAAAGAAACAATTGGGAGATTTGAAGCTTGCATGCAAACATCCGCATAAGAAGCTGAAGAGAAGATGTAAGTGTCTTTATGACGTGGGGTATCTCCGCTCGATTGGAATTGCGTTGTCCAATACCATACCGACCATAACTTTCCCTTCTATGTTCAACCAGTTTTCCAGCACTTGTTCCACAAACGTCTCGGCCTTAGCGATTTAAAATTTAAGCTGGGAACTTCATTAATGTTGTGAGAGTTCCTGCCTCTGACACGCCCTCAGGTCGTGCGTTCCAGACACCGACCACCCTTCGGATGAAAACCCTCCTCAGGCTGTCTCCGAACTCCTTCCCCCTGTCTCGGAATTGGACATTTCTGCCCATCACCAGTCTATCATCGTGGCTCTGTGTTTCCCCTTTCCATGGGTGAAGCCAGCCTGTCCTGTGTGTCCTACAGCCCTTTCACGTGAAGTATTTCGTCTCACCCTGTCAGAGATGTTGCACTTGTTCTCCCCCACTGTCCACTCCCCATCTTCTCTGCTGCTGAACATTCACTTGCTTTCTCTCTGTGCCGGTTCTAATGACGGGACCCGCGACAGAAACGTTAACTCTCTTTCGATGTCGACAGGCGCTTCCTGACCTGCTGTGTGTTTCCAGCATTTTCTGTTCCGCCGAAAGAACACAGCCTCATACTGTCATTCTTTGGAGACTTCTGTGTATTTGGAGAGTAGCTGAGCACAACGGGGACAGTCCTCCACCCTACTGATATTTTTCCACATTAAATGATGGAATGAAAGGAACTTTAATATTGAAATGGGAGATTTTCTTTCCAAGTGAAATGAAATGTATGCTGTGGGGACGTGTGATCTGACAGCGTCCTGTTGTAATATGTCCAGCTGAGGATTAGCAGAAGACGGTTTGGATCCATCGACCTCTAGGTTATGGGCCCAGCACGTTTCCGCTGCGCCACTCTGTCACAATGTTGATCCAGATCAAACTCACAGAGAACCCAAATGCGGCACACCAATACACGACTGGAGTCAGGAT
>JARFYF010000075.1:374303-390694 GCA_030265395.1 Rhina ancylostomus
TCCAGCATGGAATCCATGTGCTGGACAACAAGGCATTAATGGAGCCAAATTGAGGACCAGAACTCAGAACGATGACAGACCCATGCTTTCTAAACCTCTTGTCAACTTATTTCTTCCTCCAGACAATATTCTGCATGTCAACCACAATTCCTTCTCTATACCATCCGTACCCTGCCTCAATGGGACAATTTATCCAGAGCCCCATGCAAGTATTCCTTAAACAACTTCCATATTTCCAATGAACGCTTCCCCAAGAACATGTGTTCTCAATTTACGATCAAGGTCCCTGCCTAATAGCATCATAATTCCCCTTCCCCATTTAAATACTTTCCCATATCGTCTGCTTATGTCCCTCTCCAAGGCTATGGTAAAGGTCGATAAGTTATGGTCACTATCTCCAAAATGCTCTCCCAACGACAGGTCTGAAACCAGATCAGGCTCATTGCCCAGGTCCAGTATGGCCTCTCCTTAGTCGGCCTGTCCACATACTGTCAGGAATCCTTCCTGAACACAGCGAACAAACTCCGTACCATCTATCCCCTTTACACTAATGAGGTGCCAATCAGTATGAGGTAAATTGATCCGGTACACTGTCCTTAAAAATTGCCTTCTCACAACCTTCCTTGCGAATTTGCATTTTGCAACGCCCATTCCGGTTCCAGCGCTTTTGGCAATTGAAACTTCATCTTGACTTGATACGACGCGCGGTTTATTAAATCCTCCCGCCACTCTGGTTCGCTAGTATGAAAAATAGTCAAGGATCCGGAAATGTTTGCCAGCGGGACATCCATCAGTTTGCTCTTCAGTATAACCAGCTGTTTGACATCGTCATGAAGCGCAGCCGTTGGATATGTTAAATCTCTTCCACTCTCCGAGCCTCCGCCCTTGGCATCTGGAGCATTGCACGTTAATGCTCAGCTTCAGAGCACGCGCACAAGCATAGGAATTTATTGCTGATGCAGGGCTGATCCTGCGAGCAGCTGAACAGCACGGTGAAGAAGCGGTGAACAATATACAGAATTTCGTCAAACCATTGAAGGATTTGAAAAGGGGGCAGTATTTTAAATGGAACTATCCGGGTGACTGGATTTCTTTGTACTTATTGATTCAGTCAAGACCCCTGCGCTCCACAGACTTGATTTTTTTAGAAGGTTGTTTTCTTTCTTCCAACTCCGTTTTTGCTCCAATTACATTTCATTTTCAGTATTTATTACGGCGGAGAAGGAGTCCGCTCAGTCCATTGAGTCAACGTTATTCCCAACGAAGTTTCCCATCAGCTACCTCCCCTCTAGTTTACCGCAGCCTTGTGGCTTTCTCTGCCTCACATACACATGCCATATCTGCTGGTCCTCTTGACCTCACCCTGCATTATGGGGTAATTTATAGGAACAAGTTAACACATGGAAATGTCTCTGAGATACAGCGGAAAATAAGAGACACTGAGAGGGCATTGGGCTGAGCTGTTTCATCAGCATCCCCTGATACTTTCCCATGGGCCCAGTATTTATCATTGGCAATGTACCTCGAGTTGGTGGCTGGAAATGAACACTTTTAAGTTCACTCTCATGGGCATCCTATGAATTTCTAATGCCTATTTTAACCTCTTGCCTCCCATTCGTTTTGTTACTGTTCGTCAATCCACTGACGGCAGATAATACTAACGTTGAGTAGTGTCGGCAGGCCGTTTCGGGGCATCCGCAATAGAGAGAGGCACAAGGATCCGGCAATGGAGAACCGAAGGAAATCCATCGTTTTACTCTTCTGTATATCCAGCAGTTTCATTATGTTTTGGAGCACTGAGGCGGGATATGTTGTGTCTGAGGGTTTATGTTGTGCCTAAGCGTGTTGATGGCGCTGGGTACTTCACAGGAAGTGACCATCCACCAATCGCATTCATGCTGCAGCTTCTCAGCAACTGCACCAACAAGGAGATTTACGTCCTGACACAGAGAAAGTTCCGAGAGGAGATGAATAAGGCAGTGAAATACCCTGTCAATCTCATTGCTAAATTGGGAAAACAGCACAAACCGTTGCAGACAAGGTCTGATAGGTAGATCTACAAAGATTTGCAGCTGTATTTGCAGTGGGTTATCCAGTGCTGCCCAATAACATCACATATAAGCATTCGTTATGTGGATATATTACAGTGTGATAGAACTGTGGGAAGTCTTGACATCGTAGTTTATCCGACAACCGCCCTCCGAAGATTCATCCCTTGTGTGACTCAAACAGGAAACAGGTTGTTAATAGTAACAGGAGTAAACAATGAAAATCACTTCGGTCCAGTGTCTGTTTTCTCGTCGCTTGTGCCCGGTTGGTGGACCGATGGTGGGGAGTGTGGTATTGACAGGTTCAGATAATGTCGTAATGTCGCCTTTGTATAAATAAGAATAATGTAAGACCGAGTCCGGGACCAACTGTCAGTGCTAAATTCATTCTACCGTGTGTGTTCATGGTGGTGAAATTGTTGGCGAACACTTTCCTCTCTACTCGGTGTCGTTTGTTCCACCCTGGTGACGTCCCTTAAAATCTTTTTTCTTCAGTCAAGCTCCGATCAGCCACGTTGAAGGCGGAGCTCTAACCGTTTCAACAATGTAATTGATACCCCTCCTTGGATGTATCCGGAATGTTCTGGCCTGTTCACTGAGTTGTATGAACACAAGGACGTGTTACATCCCCGCTATGGAGCCTGCCTACCCCAGTTTAACAGAACAGTGATAGAGCCACAGAACTATACAGCACAATATAGGCCCTTCGGCCCACCATGAGCTCCTCTCCTCTTTCAATCATCCCTTCGCGTACGGAGGGGTTGATGTAACTATTTTAAATCGGCCCGACATTCAGTCTGTTTACAGACCCGTAGGCGCAGTGTGATTGTTTTGGTTCAGGCTCAGCCATGGTAGTCTGTTTTCTGTCGTTACCCGAAGAGTGGTGGCTGCTCGACAGTAGCGGCAGTTGGCCAAATGGTCCCGCTGTGATGCCTGAGTCGTTACCGCGTCTCGAGAATATTACAGCAGGGCGACAAGAAGCAGAGGTTGTGTGGCCCGGCATTTTGGCAAACTTCCCCTTGAAGAGGCTGAGAGCTGGAGGTTGTAAGCGGTCAGATGAGTGGATCGGAAACTGGGAGGGTTCCGATGGGTCTAAGGCCAAGGAAAATCACTAACTCTTTCGCGATCCGCCCTGTCCCCAGTCTGTGTGGCCACCGAAAACGTTGCCGGTTTCGGGGTGGCTCATTGTCCGCACGCCAGGTACTCGGCTGCAGCCCCTTGTGTTCAACATCAGAACAGGAGCGCGGGTTCACAGAATGTTACAGCACGGAATGAGCCAATATAAGAACAGGAGAGATAATCATACGACTTCGTCCTCTCGACACATGCTGAACATTATTTATTTGCAAATACCTATCCTGATCCATTGAACGCCACACGCTCACGCGAAAACGCACACCCGCTATGCAACGCAAAAATCACCACGTCACGTTTGCTGATCACCTTCTTTCCTTGTCTCCCAATTCCTGACCATTCACCGATGTTCACTTTTCCCTTGTGTTCTGTCTGCAGCCTTCATCGGTTCAATCACCTGGCGGATTAACTCGCATCCTCCCCTGTATGCCATAGTTCACCTCCTTGCATTTGAGAGTATCCAGGGAACCATGGGAAGGTTCATGAGAACCACTGACGCCCGAACTTGGTCCAATTACACAAACAACCTCTGCTCACAACATCAAGGGAAGCCGTAGAACATGGAAAGGTGCGTTAAAACTGCCGCGCCGTTCCTTTCTCACAGTAAAGCCAAATACATGGCTGTGAGGGATCAATTTTGCTCGAGATGTTGAGGGAAATCAGGTTTAAAGTGATGAAAGCCTGTCACCATTGGGCACAGGTGCATAATCGAACAGTACTTTCTTTGGGGAGACGATAGATTCTCAATTAAGTTACATTTCTACGAGAAAGAAATATATCAAATTGGACAGGAACAGTCGATGTGGATTTAGATTAAAAAACTTGAAGGAAAAAAGGGATCTGGTTATTTTGTTATTCAAGGTGGTCCTGCGAGATTGTAACTTGCAGCCTGAAAATCGGGGCGGGGGGTGGAGTGGAGAAACACGTGATATTTAAATATCTCTCCTGTTCTTAAATTGTCCTGCTCCGTGCTGTACTATTCTGTGAACCCATGCTCCTGTTCTTACATCGAGTGTATTGTCATATGCATAATTGCATGAAGGCACCAGAGCAATGAAAATCTAACTTGCAGCAGCAGCATCACAGGCGCAGCATTCACAAGGAAAAAAACATCAACATAAATTATACACAAAATTCTGGAGGAACTCAGAAGGTCTATGGAGGGCAGCCTCTATGGCGGGAAATAGACAGTCCACGTTTCAGGTCAAGACGCTTCATTGGCCCAGCATTTTATGTCTTTTGCTCCAGATTCCAGCATCTGCAGAATCCCTTGTGTCAACATAAATTATACACATCTTTTTAAAGAAAGAACACAAATTAAAACAAAAAAACTTTTTCGTGCAAATTGATCATTATGTTGCTGAACCGTAGGGTTAGGTTGTGCCAGATGGTTCAAGAGCCTGCCAACCTGAGAAGTATCCAATAGCTTCAACTTTTGCTATCTGTCCAGTGACCAATTTTCAATCCATGGAAGGAGAGAGTTAAATTTTCCAGAAGGTATGTTAGATTCTCCTTAGTATTTGCAACAGTGTATGAGACAAAATGGTGTCCGCTAGGAATGTGGTGAATGTTTTGATAACGTACCGGAGTCCTGGTACACAACCTTGGGATGTAGGAAACAGTGAATGGTGAACAAAAAAACATTTATTTTTCTGCATAACCTGATGTCTCGGTCTTTAAGTTATGTGCCCAGAGATCAGAAGGTACCACCTGGTACCATGGAAAAGAACTCGGGTCACGAGTTTTGAAGGGTATAAGGAAAGAAGCTGCTCCTTTTACCAAACAGAATGTACTTCGGGATGGGGTTGGGACAATTGCTGAGAGACCGACACCAGGCAGAGAGAGAGAGAGAGAAAACTGCAGAAGAGGCTGTCAGATACCTGAGGTTCCCTCCTGTATTCTGTCAGATCGATTCATTGACTGATTGGTGGAAAAGTATTCTTTCCTTCTGTATTTTAGTGAAATGGTTATTGAGTGGACTTCGTATAATCCCAATAAAGTTTTTTTAATGACTTTCAATACGTGTTTTGTGCCTCCGAATACCACTTGCTGCTGAATCATGAAATAACAATGAAGGAATTTTAAAATGTTTCGTGGCAAAATTGGAATAGTCCGCCGGATTCACCAAAACGCTTTGCAAACAGAACGTACCCACTGGTGGGACAGAGTTTAGGTACCGGGGTAGATGGAAAATACCCATGGTTTTGGAGTTGTGGCCAACCCATTGTTCGTGTGTTGTCCTCTCTCATGTTGGAGAGCAGAGATGGAAAGCAGTTGTGGCGACATCCTGGGTGCGGTAGTCACTCTGTTAAATAAGATCGAGTTTCCAAAGCAAAAGCCAAGTAAGGTTACTGCCTCATGGATGTCGCTGTGCGCATGGAAAATATAACAAAACTGATGTCCGGCGGCAGTGCAACGAGTGGCCACCCCCACCTGGAAAGTGGTAACCCTCGAACTGCAAAATGTCACTTCAACTGAATCGACCGTCAGTCCACGAACGGGCCGAAACCCAGCAAATCCCCAGCCTGTCAGCTCATTAAAGCATGCCAGGAAAATTGGGAATGGCCGAGGGATCAGGAACCGGATCCATTCAGAGTAAGCACCAAGTGTTAGGATCCCGCTAGCCGGGATGACAATATGTGGTATCATCCCAACGCTCAGTGTGGCGATGGCCCCGATGGGCTCCTGCCGGAGTATGAGCGGGGCACAACAGATGAGAAGCTGACCGTACAGGCCTGTTAGATGACGATTCACAGTACTGAGACTGTAGCCGGGGCTAAATGCATGACGCAGGAAGAGAGACCGACAAGGGCGATGGATAACTCAGGCAAGGGGGGCAATGTGGGGTAAATTTAAACAAAAGACCCTTGTTTAAATTTATCCCACAATGAGTCCTTTGCCTTATGGTTAACTCGGGTTATGGGATGTGGGCGCCAAAGCAATGTTTCTATCTGCTGAGGAGGCAAATTATTTGCTTCCTTTCTCTAGACAAGGCAGTATTAATCACCAGATACGAAGTGATAACGACGACCCGACGGATCTGTTCGCACGGATTCAACATGTGGTGTTGAAGGTGTATCCCTCTGCGGTAGATTGGAAGCTACACAGCAATAATCGGCATTATCGGAATTATCGGACTTCGGTCTCTGGCTACGTACACTGGGATTTACTGGAGACTAAGGACGGATGGCTCAGGGACACATGGTTGGGTGAATTCAATATGCACCGACAAAATGAAGAGGTCTTGCTGCCTGTCTTCGTACCAAAAGTGGGACGGCCCTTGAGGAAGACATGTGACAGGATAGAGGGACTGAGACAGATTGATGATGGAAAAGTGAAAGTCAGAGCTCTGCGGTCAAAATGAAGTCTGGGAGGCAATGAGGATGATAGAGTCAGTAACCCCGGTTAACTCTTAAAGAAATGCTTCTGAGCCTGTTGAAGGCAGGACTGGAAAAGGCAAAGATTGATGGTGTTCATCCGGGAACCATGTTTGCCTAATGGAAACAACACTGTGTCGGTGAGGGAGTTGAGCCTTGTGCCCCTCCAGTGGGAGACCAATTCATGACGCTGGCTGAGGTTGAGCGAATGGATGACAACAAGGTCGGAAGGACTGATTCAGTGTGGCCCAGCATTCTTCAACCTCTTACATAGGGGTGTGGACAGTGTCCTCAAGCAGTCAGAACGAAGGGGGTTCCAGACCTAATGTAGCCATCACTTAATGGTGGAGAGACGGACATGAGCAAAGGGTTAATGCTCTCTGTGACATGGTCGCTCAACATTCGGGTTATGTGGAAACCTTTACTGGCATCAGGGACCCCTGGTGCGGACAGAGGGGTCAGGGGCATTTATAATAAAGGTAAGAGAGACAACGGTTCCATCAGCTTTGGCGGAGGGACCTCGATGAAGTCCGAGTGCCGATCACTGCGTTACTGGGAAACATAATTGGGATGAATGTGCTGCAGTGACAAAGAGTGCAGATAAGATTGGGAAAATCTGCTTTTGGCATTCCGAAAGTAACAACTTTAGTGGGATTAGCGAAGTGGGAGCCTCCAGCAGTGTGGTCTGTTTGAAGCAGCATCGGAGACCGGGAGGACACTCGGAGGTTTCGGACACCACAGCCGAGTTACTAAAACAGTCGGTGACCAGGCATGCAACCTCAGAGTACAACAGCCCTCTGTGGCCAGTGAGGAATCCAGACGGCAGCTGAGGATGACGGAGATTATCGCCGGGTGAATAAACTCTCTCCTCCATGAACCGTGGAAAGAATGTCAAAGGGAAACAAGAAGTCACAGGAGACAGATGTGCTCAACGCATTCTTCCCGTTCCCCTGTCGCTAGTGTCAGCTTCATACGGAAAGGCAGGTGGTGCAACCTGAGGTTGCCTCAGGGGTATGTGCACAGCCCTACCTTGTGTGACGGACCAACAGCGTGGGACCTTGATGCATGTGCAACTTCGCCTGATATACAGGTGGCCCACTATATCGACGACATCTCACTAAGAGGACCAACCGAAGCCCTGGATGTGCCGGTGAGCCACATGAAGTACAGAGGATGGGGCGGTTAATCCACAAAATGTAGAGGGGCCGAGTCAGACGGTCCAGTTCCCGAGTATCCGGTGGGTCTCATAGCATCAAGTGATCCCGGAGAAAGTACAAAACAATAGTTGAACCAGCAGCCCCCTCCAATAAGCAATGAACATTAAGGTCTGTGGGGTCCGTGGGGCGACTGGAGGAGAAACCCACCACACCTGACTGTCCGGCTCGGACCTCCATATACAATGTCGAGAAAAGACAGCTCTTGAATGGGCCAGAGCAGCAACAATGCATGAGGCTGCCAAGGGGATCAGTGGCTCATTGACCCGGACTGCCGTTTGAGTTACAGCTAACTGTACATCAGACCACCGCTGTATGGAGTATGTGGCAGGTACTAAATGAAGTGAGCACTCCCCTCGGGTTCTGCTCCCATCCCCTGCCCGAGGCACGCCCTTTGAAGGACGACTGCTTGTTACGGAGAGCCGCAGCTCAAGGGGGATTGCGGGGGGCTGATGCTCTGAGCCCAGTCACAGGGACTGTTCTGCAGCAGCAGGGCTATTGGGATTGCTTTATTATTTTGGCTTGAACCGAGTTACAGTGAAAACCTTGTCTTACATCCCGTCCGTACAGGGCAATTCATTACACCATGCAATTACATTGAGTTAGTACAGAGTTTATTGAGGTTATACAGGTAAAAGCAATATCAGTACAGAGTAAAGTGTCCGAGATACAGAGAAAGTGCAGTGCAATAAGGTGCGAGGTCACAACAAGGTAAATCGTGAGGTCATCAGACAGCTCATCGAAGAAGGGAACCGTTCAATAGTCATTTTACAGTGGGGTAGAAGGTGTCCTTGATTCTGGTGGTACGTGCGCTCAGGCTCCTGTATCTTCCACCTTGTAGAAGAGGAGAGAAGAGAGGATGCCCCGGGTGGGTGGAGTCTTTCATTATGCTGGCTGCTTCACCAAGCCAACGAGAGGTAAAGAGAAGAGTCCAAGGTGGGGAGTCTGGTGTCCGTGATACGCTGGGCTGTGTTCACAAATCTCTGCAGCTTCTTGCGGTCCTGGGCAGAGCAGTTGCCGTACCAAGCCGTGATGCATGCAGATGGTTCATCGGTAAAAGTTGGTGAGAGTCAAAGGGGACAAACCGAACTTCTTTAGATCACTGTGGAAGTAGAGGGGCTGGTGAGCTTTCTTGGCAGTGGCATCTGCGGGATTTGACCAGGACAGTTTATTGGTGATGATCACTTCCAGGAATGTGAAGCGCTCAGCCCTCTGGACCTCAACGCAGTTGATGCAGAAAGGAAAAAGGCGGTTGCAGCAGCCGGCTGAACGGGTGGCCGTCACCCTGTCGCCGCAACACCGAACCCATCGGCTGCGCATGTCCACATGGTCCCGGGCAGTGAGGAATGGGATGACCGCATGGATGGCACAACGGTAACTGGCAGATCCAGGGCAAGCCCCTGCGGGGGCAGGCACCCTGGGAACAGATTTGGGATCCACCAATCGCCTCCTATCCTCTGGCCCATTCCACAACTCCGGACATGGACAACTTCTCCTTTTCTCCCTCAATCCCGATCCTAGACCTCACACGGAAAGGCCAGCGAGACCCCACAGACGCTGAGCTCTCCCATCATTTAGGGTTTGAACCCTTTGATGATGTTGCGCATTTCAGTCAGGTCATCACATAGTCCTCCACACTTTAAAAATGCTCAGCTAGTTTGATCTTTCTTCACAGGACAAACCCATCATTGCAGTGAGCATTGCGGTGACCGTTCACTGCCAGCTCTCTGCAGCAAGTGCTGCATCACTGATGTTACACAAGTAGACCGAGATGTTCCGCAATATTCCAAGTGCAGTCTCAACAAAGCTCGAAATAACAGGTGCGGAGTCATCTTCACTCTTATACACAGTAACTATTGCAATAAATACTATTTCCATGTGAGATCCCTCAGTGCCCGCTTCACCTCAGTCCCTCAGCATTTAAACACACTTAGCATTTCTGTCCCTTCCACAGCAGTGTTTGGAACTCACTCACCCATCCTTCTCACATCACCCTGAACCCTGCTGATATGATCATCCCCTCTCCACCCTCCCCGGGGTGTGTCAGGTCCGCTCAGGTTCATTGCCGGGAGCACAGGTACAGGGAGGACAGGTCCAATGTGAAACCCGCAGCAGCATCACAGGCAGTTCAACTCACTGCCTCCCGCCGCAGGAAGCCGCTTCACCCGTCAGTGGGCAAACCGGTTCAAAACGGCGTCAACTCACCCTGGAGGGAAATAGGAATAAATAAACAAGCGACAGATTTGCTGTGAGTTTTATTCGGGTTTGACCGGGAGGCGGGGTCTGCGGGGGGAACGTCCTCTCCGCCGGTCCGCCTCCGATATTGGTTAAAAACAATGATTGACGTCCCCTTGCACCAATTGGAACAGGATTGCTCGACCGTCCTCTGTTGACAGTGGGAGGGTCAGGTGGCGGTTGATGGGCGCGCGCTCGGCCGTTAAAACGGCCCGGCGCGAGCCGGTCAGGGCGTGTGTGAAGTTTGGTCCGCAAGCGGGCAGCAATTGTGTGGGGAGCACTGTGTTACGTCACGTGTGCGGCTAGCCCGTGTGTAACGTCACATGTGTGCGGCTAGCCCGTGTGTTAACGTCAGACTTGGGTGCACAGCGCTTTGTTTAAAAAAAACATAATCGACCTTTTTCTCTGGTTTCAAGTGGACAACGAAGGAATTTTCACGGGTTTCACCACTGAATTCACTGTGGTGTGATTTAAAGTCCCCCAGAAGAATTGCTTTCAAACCAGCTGTGCCCTATTGGCATTTGTCTCGGGCTGAATCACAAATCACCAAATGTTTCTGGGGAGGACTTTCCAGGATGGTCTGGTCTGGGGCGTCTTTGGTCAGTGCACGGCCTCGTTAGTCAGCGTTTGGATGAACATCGTTTTACTGATGTGGTGGACGAAGGAAGAAAGTGACAGAGCTTCACCACTGAATTCAGTGTTGTGTGACGAGTCACCTAATGTAAACCAGCGAGGTCCGCAGTCAGCATATTAGTCCAGTGAAGACCTGAGGTCGCTGCAGTCATTTATGTCTCCCAGTAAACGAAACACCCTGACAATGTGGACAATAAACATTCCTGCCTCTGATAGTCGTTTGTGGCTGAATCAGTTGAACAGCTGATTGTTGAGGGGATTTTTTATGGTCATAGAGGTTTCCCAGAATCAGTTGGATAGAGTTTAGTCGGAGGTTGGGGGTGTCACAATGAAGAGGCCGATCGGCGGGGCCCGCTGCATTTGTCCCTTTGGTCATCCGGCCACCAGAGGTGCTGTGGGGATCTCCGGAAATGCGCAGGCGCGGATCTGGCTCACCAGGCATTCTCATGGTCGGGCGGCAGCGAGGAAAGGGCCGGTCTCGGATTTGTGTAAGTCTGCGGAGTTTCGGAGTGTGAATGGGTGGGGCTAGTGCTCGGGGAGTTGGACCGGGCTTCGCCGGGCAGGGCTGTCACATGGGTCTGGGTGGGATCAGTTCGTTGTGTTTCCCCACACATGCGCTGCCAGGTTCACGGACCTGACGTCCCACAGTCGGTGAGTTGCATTTTTTTTATCGGTGAGAGGCAGCGGAGTCCACACGGCCCATCGGCCCCATGCCAGTCCCCGGGGGTGGGATCCCCGAACTCTATCTTGTTTCCTTCTGGAGCCGCAAACTTTACCCCACAGGCTGGACCCGCTCCCCTGGTGAAGGGCTCTCCCCGCGCCCCCAACTCAGTCCCTTTTGCAGCCGCCGGTTCAGTCCTTGCGGTGACGGAGAGACCCGGGGTGCACCTCCGTCCGCCCCCAGCCCGGACGTGTCCGTTCACCTCCACCCCGGCCGTGTCCGTCTGCTCCCAGCCCGACCGATCTTTCTTCCTAATGAACTCACAAGGACCTTTATCCCTCACTGCCTCTCGGGTTTGTAGTCGGATTTTAAACTGGTGACATGGTGGCAATAAATCAAACCGAGGACACGAACCGAAGCCGGCTGCAAGACAGAGCCTTTCTCTGAGAATTTCTGAAACATAGAGTGGAGCATGGGAAAACTTAAAGATTAGTGCCAGAAACACAATTAACAATTTTGCAACTAACAGGAAAATCGAGCGATTCGATTGCAATGAGACTGCGTGTCACACAATACAGCTGGTAAGGAGGATCGTGCAGAGGGAATAGGCTGATACGACTAAGGTCCAACTTGTTGACCATTTTATAAACTGACCTTTACCCAGCTTGTCTCCATCTTCCGGGACGACGACGAACCGGACTTACACGGGATCTCTGGAAGAAGAGTCAGGTACCCAGAACAAGAGAACGATCCAAAATACAATCTAAACTGATCCGATCTGTGTTGTCCAAAGGACTGATCAATTGTATTTTTTTGCTTTAATTTGGCAGAAGAACAATACCATTTTACTTGGGAGGGAAATTCAATACAAAGATAGTTTTTCTCCCTCAGTTATGCGGGACATTGATGAGACTGCATCTGAAATGTTGCCTACTGCATTTGTCAATTTACTTATCAAATATGTGCTGATAGCTATTCACGGAATCCTCAAAGGAATGATGCCTGAAGCGAGCGGGTTGGCTTTGAGGAAATGTTTGTCAGGATATTCTTGTATTCGATGGAATTGAGTGAAAACTGGATGGGTTTTCATAGAACCTAAAGGACCTGAATGGTCTTCACGGGGATTTGGAAAAGCTTTTCCCTGATGTGGAGGAATTCAGACAAATATTGAAGACAGATGCGGAATTTGTTTTTTGTCTCTGAGGTCAGCATGTCTTTGGACCTCTTTCTCAAAGTGTTGGATAGTAGATACTTGGAAATTTCAAAGCAAAATTCTGTTGGGGATATGGCCTACCTGGGGGAAGAAACAGTGACTATGCCTTTCGCACAGAGTCCGGCCCTGTGGCTCAGAAGTGTAGGGAAAGGAAGAGGAATGCAATAGAATTAGGGGAGTCCACAGTTGTGGGATCAGGCAGTCGATTCTGTGGACGCAGGAAAGAAACCCGGAAGGCAGTTTGCCTCCCAGGTGCCAGGGTCTGGGATGTTTCAGATTGCGTCCAGGGTGTCCTGCGGTGGGAGGGAGAACAGCTGGAAGTCGTGGTAAATATTGGGACCAGTGACATAGATGAGAAGAACAATGAGGTCCTGAAAAAAGACTACAGGGTGTAAAGAAGGAAGTTGAGAAGGAGGACCGCAAATGTACTAATCTCGGGATTACTGCCTGTGTCACACAATAATGAGTATAGGAATAGAATGAGGTGGGGGATAAGTACGTGGTTGAGGGATTACAGCAGAAATCAGGGATTTAGATTTCTGGATCATTTGGACCTATTTTGGAACAGGTTTGACCTATAAAAAAAAGGACGAGTTGCATTGAATCCCAGTGTGACCAATATCCTGGCAGGGAGGTTTGCTGAGGCTACTGGGCAGAATTTATACGAGAATTATTGGGGGGTGGGAACGGAATTGAAGAGACTGGGGAAGGGGCAGTTGGCTCTCAAATAGAGAAAGCTTGTGGACAGGGCGAGAGGGAGGAGAGACAGATGATAGAGAAGGACGCGTTCAGACCGACGGTTCGAGATGTGTCTATTATAACGCAAGGAGTATTGTGAACAAAGCGGATGATCTTAAAGTGCGGATCAGTACTTAGAGATATGGTGTGGTAGTCATTACGGGAACTTGTATGGCTCAGGGACTGGAATGGTTATTTCAAGTGCCAGGTTTGATATGCTTCAGAAAGGACAGTGAGGGAGGCAAAAGAGGTGCGGACATGGCACTGTTGATCAGAGATAATGTTACGGCTGCAGAAAAGGTGGATGTCATGAGGGATTGTCTACAGAGTCTCGGTGGGTGGAGGTTAGGAACAGGAAAGGGTCAATAACTTTACTGGGTGTATTTTTTTTATCGGCCACCCAATAGTAACAGGGATATCAAGGAGCAGATGGGGGAACAGATACTGGCAAGGTGTGATAATAACAGAGTTGTCGTAATGAGAGACTTTAGTTTTCCAAATATCAATGATTGGCATCTAGCTAGAACAAGGGGTTTAGATGGGTTGGAGTTTGTTAGCTGTGTTCAGGAGGTTTCTTGACACAGTGTATAGATAAGTCTACAAGAGGAGAGCCTGTGCTTGATTTAGTATTGGGAAATGAACCTTGTCAGGTGTCAGGTCTCTCAGTTGGGGAGCATTTCGGAGATAGTGATCATAATTTTATATCCCTTACTGGAGCATTGGAGAGAGATAGGCACAACCAAATTTGAAAAGAGTTTAATTGCAGGAAGGGGAATTATGATTCTCTCAGGCAAGAAATAGGAAGCTTAAATTGGGATTAGATGTTCTCGTGAAAAAGTACGGAAGAAATGTGGCATATGTTCAGGGGATATTTGCGTGGAGTTCTGCATAGGTACGTTCCAATGAAAGAGGGATGTATTATAGGGTACAGGAACCGTGGTGCACAAAAGCTGCAGTAAATCTAGTTAAGAAGAAAAGAAAGGATTACAAATAGTGCAGAGAGCTAAGGCATTTTGGAGATTTGGAAGAGTATAAGGCTAACAGGAAGGAGATTAAGAAGGAAATTAGAAGAGCCTGAAGGGGCCATGAGAAGGCCTTGCCGGGCAGGATTAAGGAAAAACACCAAGGCGTTCTATAAGCATGTGTGACCAGAAAGATATGAAGTGAAAGAATAGGACCCATCAAGTGTAACAGTGGGAAAGTGTGTATGGATACGGAGGAAATAGCAGAAGTACTTATTGAATACTTCACTGCAGTATTCACTATGAAAAATAATATTGGTGATTGTAGTGATAACTTGCTACAGACTGAAAAGCTTGAACATGTAGATATTAAGAAAGAGAGAGTGCGGGAGCTTTTGGAAAATATCAAGCTGAATAAGTCACTGGAACAGGATGATATGCACCGAGACTACTGTTAAAGGCGAGGGGTTGATTGATGAGCCTCTAGCGAAGACCTTTGCATTATCAGTGGGGAAGCGAGAGGTTCCGATGGATCGGACGGTTGCGGATGTTGTTCCTTTATTCAAGAAAGTGAGTGGAGAAAGACCAGGAAATTATAGACCAGTGAGTCTTACTTGATGGAGAAGATTGCAGGAAGATGGCAGGACTTATGAACGTTTGGAGAGGTGTAATTTGATTAAGAACTGTCAGCATGGCTTTGTCAAGGGCAGGTCCTGCCTTACGAGCCTGATTGAATATTTTGAGGATGTGACTAATCACATTGATAAAGGAAAAACAGTAGATGTGGGGTGTATGGATTTCAGGAAAGCATTTGAGAAGGTATACCATGCAAGGTTTATTGAGAAAGGAAGGAGACATGGGATCAAAAGGGACATTGCTTTTTGGATCCAGAACAGACATGTACACAGAAAGCAAAGTGTGGTTGTTGACAGGTAATGATCTGCATGGAGGTCTGTGGCCAGTGGGGTGCCTCAGGGATCTGTTCTGGGACCCTTACTCTTCGTGATTCTCATAAATGACCTGGATGAGGAAGTGGAGGGATGAATTATTAAGTTTGCTGATGACACAGAGGCTGGAGGTGCTGTGGATAGTTTAGAAGGCTGTCAGACGTTACCACGGGACATAGATGGGATGCAAAACTGGGCTGAGAAATGGCAGATGTAGTTTCACCCAGATAAGTGTGGTGGTTGATTTTGGTTGATGAAATATGCTGGCAGAATATAGTATTAATGATAAGACAATTGGCAGTGTTGAGGATCAGAGGGATTTCGGGGTACGAGTCTATAGAACGCTCAAAGCAGCTGCACATGTTGACCGAGTAGTTGAGAAGGCATACATTTTTATGCCCTTCATCAATTTGGAATTGAATTTAGGAGCCAAGAGGTAATGTTGCCGCGATATCGGACTCTGGTCAGACACCTTGTGAAGTATTGAGCTCATTTCAGGTCACCTCACTACAGGAAGGATGTCGAAGCCAGAGAAAATGTGCAGAAGAGAAGGATTGGGAAGCATGACTTATGAAAACAGATTGAGTGAATTTGGCCTTTTCTCCTTGGAACGAGGGAGGACGAGAGATGTCCTGATAGAGGTGTATAAGATAATAAGAGGTCTTGATCGTGTGGATATCCAGAGGCTTTTCTTCCCAAGGCTGAAGTGTTTGACACAAGAATACACAGGTTTAAGGTGCTGGGGAGTAGGTACAGAGGAGATGTCAGGTGGAAGTCGTTTAATCAGACTGTGGTGAGTGCGTGGAATGGGCTGCCGGAAACGGTGGTGGAGGCGAATACGATAGGGTGTTTTAAAAGACGTTTTGATAGTTACATGGAGCTTAGAAAAATAGAGGGCTGTGGAAAATCCTAGTAATTTCTAACGTAGGGACAAGATCGGCACAACTTTATGGCCGAAGGGCCTGTGTTGTTCTGTCGGTTTTCTATGTCTCCAACCAGCTTTCTCTGGATTCCGTGAGATTTCATTGTTCTGAGGATATTGGGGCTATATTAGAGGTGGAATTAAATTTCTCCAGTATTCCCCAGTCCTAAACTCGAACAGATCTAATTTAGGGTGAATTAGATAGGATCCAGAAGACTTCTATTGGATGAGGTGGTTCGAAGCGAACAGAACGAACGGGAAGTGGTTGGATTTTAAGAATGTGATATCAGGTGTCCTGGAGCAGCAT
>JARFYF010000075.1:430076-446079 GCA_030265395.1 Rhina ancylostomus
CTAATGGAGACGATTGCAATGTGATATGTTGCGATTCGAGGCCCAGATGGAAATACTGATGTGCGTGATTTGCGTATGTGTTGGGCTGATTATCTTAGGGAATAGGAATGGATGATAAAGGAGTTTGTTTTGCGATATATTATGTTAGGGTGTACACCAAATCCCAGTCTCACAAAATGACTGATGCATTCAACAGTCCACTGGTGGTCACTTGTCAAGCAGTAACAGAGCAGAGAAACAAACTATTCGGTCCAAAGTCCGCGCCAACCACCAATCACACATTTGCATAAATTACATTGTACTGCCGTTTAAGATCCCCCACCAAGATGTTAGTTGTCTCCCCATCATCTACATTACAAGTTGGGGGACAATGTGCTGTGGTCAATTATCCTTTCCGGATGCTGGCGAAAACAGAGTTCGGAACTGAGCCCCTGTTTACAGGAGCAGTGCGCTCGACCAGACGTACAATTGTGTTCTGCCGAGAAAACGTAAAAGTGCCTCTTTACACAGATGCTGTCTGACCTGCTGAGGTTGTCCAGCCCTGGCGGTTCTTTCAATGGGACATTGGACAGAAGAATTTGTGCTGAAGATCGTGAGCGTTCAAATGGAGAATAGCAAAACACAATCTGCAGATGTGTGTGAAATTATCTCAACTGATCCCCCTCCAGCAGAGATTGAAAGCTGTGCAGGAAAAAATCAACAATCAGAGGTAGTTTAATTTGTGATTTATCGTCTGATGTTGATAAAAATCTCGCCGAAGCACATTCTTCTCTTCAGGAGAAAGAGCCGGCCCCTCTGCTTCCTCCATTCTGTCAGATCACAGCTGATACATTTGCACCAGCAATTCCTCATTCCCGACTCCGTCTGTAACATTTGACCCTCCTTGTTTCTCCAGCTTTCCGCAAGTATTTGCAGAACAGCCTGTTTGCTTCAGTAATATTCATTCCAGAGCCGTTGTAGCTCCTGTTCCCGCTCTGGGCTCAAGCAACCGACAGCAGATCCTTCGGTTCAGTGGTAAATAATTATGTCAGACTTGGAGGAAGAGCGCAGCCTCACTTCAGTTACAAACTGAGGGAGCTTGGGTGAGTACATGCTATCGGCGAACTGCTGGGTGCGAGCAGACGACTGAGGAAAACAGGCGGCGCCGGCAATGAGAGCGCGAATCACACCAATGGAAGCGAGACACGAGTCTTACCAGGAATACCAATGGCTGAAATCACAGGATAGTAAATACGCTCGATGCTCCTGATCATTGTGGCTCCAATTCCCATTGCAGTCAAAGGCGGCTTCCTCTGTCACTCTGCCAGCGACTGCTATGGCAGAAACTCTGAGCGAGTGCTCCCAATTTATATTGGACTCAGAGTTGAACCCCATGAATATTGAATCCGCAACATCATTTTAGCCACGTCATCAGGCCCATTGACTGAAGTGGCGAATTTAGAACAAACAGCGCAAGGACATCCAAGTGATGCCATTCAATCATCTCTCAGGAATTAATGAATGTGCTTTTACCTGTGTCAGATTCATCAGAAATACGCGGTTTTTATCCAGTTAATATTTTGGTGAGATGTCCTGATCCATGATCATGAATCAGATAGAGGTAACTGGGTTTAGGAGAGGCAAAGATAGGGATGGTAGTCAAGATACTTATTCACCTGCTGTGGTATCGAAGGAAAAGGCAATGATTAAGCTGAGAGGTGCATGTGTTATGGTTCTGAGTATTGGCCCTCGATTTGGCTCCTTAGATGCCTCGTTATACAGCACATGGATTCCATGCTAGACTGTCCAGAATGACACATACCTGAGCCCCATCAGGGGTCTAGCATAAGTACCTGGGTTTCTCTAGCACTAGTTGACAGAGTATTGCTCTACCTTTAGGTTTACTTTGGCTCCTTGCTGCTTAGACTGGTCTACTCTGGAGCAGTCCTGAGTTCTCTATTGCTGTTTGAAGATCCAGTTTGTGTTGGGATTCCTCTTCAGATCTCCGAGGCAAGTTTCGTTACAGTTGCTGCCAGTGTTTTGCCCTGAGGAAGTATCCTGACTCCAGTCCTGTACCAGTGTGCCGCATTTGGGTTCTGTGTAAGCTTGCTCTTTGCTTAACATTGTGACAATATGCTCTACAGAAAAGATGAGAGGGATGTTCTTTTTTTTCCACAGAGGTGGATTGATATTTGGTGAATGTCCCTTTAAGACACACCACAGTAGTACATGCGTTCGTGAGTGTGTGTGTGTGTGGGGGGGCGTGATTATGAAAATAACATCAGTAAAAGACGTGCTGACGTTTAGGAGCAGACAGTCAGAGGAAAGAGTGAGGGAGAGGGACACCCTGACTGCTGGCCTCTGTATCTAGGGAAGAATACAATAACTGAGTATGTCACTGCAATCCATGTATTGATTTTTGGAATAATCCAGTGGAGTCCACTTTGTAGTTAACCTATAGTAGGAAACAGGTATTTCTGTGGACGGCCACGTATCGAATGCCTTAGGGGTGGCAGATACTTCCGAACAAGGCAATGGGGACCTTCAGGGACTGAGGTGTCGTTTGGGTTCCATCGTGGAACATTTGGATTTCGTAACTTTTCTGTTTTTTTTTCTCTACATCCTCTCTTCATTCAAAGTTTTTTTTGCAAAAAGTCTTTGCTCGCTTGTCACCTTCTGGCTTGCTGAACTGGACTTTAAAAACTATTTCTGGACTTGCTTGGGAATTTGCCACACGCACCCTTCGGATTTAGTTTTGGGGTTAATGTTTAAGATATAACATTTTAACTTGTAACATTCCAATATTTTATTTTTATTTTTTTCTTATTATCAGAAGTAGTTATTAATATTATCTCACACTTATACATGACTTTGTTGGTTTCTTTTGTTGCTGGTAGGTAACAATACTCCTGATATTCTACCACTCACCCACATACTAAGAGGAATCACCAACCAACCTGCACGCTTTTGAGATGCGGAAGGAAGTATCCAAGGTCAGGACTGAGACCGGGGCCGAGGCTGTGAGACAGCCGCTCTGCTGACGGCCTTGAATATTATAACTTTTGCACCAAAATTGTCGAGTTTTTAAGAAGGAAGTAAGTGAATGACGGGGAGTATTCAGTGCGTATGTACGCGTTGCACTGATAATTAGAAGAAACATCCATTATTCCCCTTTTAACTAAGAAAGTGATTTGATGGACTTCTTCACTGAAAGAATGAAAGTCAAGCAGCACAGGAAAGATGCCCTTCGGCACACCATGTTCACGGCGCCTGTTGTGCTGATCTTCACCAATCTGCCCCTTGGCAATTCAAGTACTTGGCTGGGGGCTGCTTAACTGTAGTGTTACTAGTTTTTGAGCTCCAACCACACTCAGTATGAAACGTGTCCCCGCCATATCTTTCTCTCATTCTGCCAACATTGTCATATACATCCGCTGGTGCTACTCGGGAGGGTTTAACCTAGTTTGACAGGGGATAGGAGCCTGAGTATTGAGTCAGAAAACGGAGAGATTGAGAGGAAGGTAAATGTCAGGGCCAGTAAAAGTCGGTAGGAGCAAAGTAATAGACAACTTGAGACTGACAGTGTGGTGTGAATTTAAACGCTAGGAGTATTATGGGTAAGAGTGGCGAACATAAAGCATGGATAAGTCCATGATACTTTGATATTGTGGCCATAATGTGACTGAGAGAGGAACAATCACAAGAACTTAATATTCCAGATCTTCATGTTTTAGAAACGATAGAGACGGAGTTAAAAGAGGGAAAGGGAGTTGCACTTCTGATCAGGGATAGTATCACATCTGCACTCAGAGGGGACATAATGGAGGACCTGTCTACTGAGTTCATATGGGTAGACCTCAAAAATAAGGAAGATGCAACATTCTGGAGGGATTAAAGTAGCATAGTAGTTGTATGTGAGGCGACCGAGAGATTTGTGCCATGTTATACACAATAGATGCCAGACCCAAATAATCAGTTTGGCCAGTTGTTGGTGCCTTGTGCTGTCCCACTGAACCAGTGTTCTCATATCTTGACTCTATTTTGTCCCGCTCAGTACAGTCCCTTCTAACCTACGTCCGTGACTCTTCGCATACCCTCCATCATTCCAACAACTTTCAGTTCCCCGACCCTGACCGCCTGACCTTCACGATGGACATCGAATCTCTGTGCGCTTCCATCCCCCATCAGGAAGGCCTAATGCTCTCAACTTCCTTCTCGACAACAACCCAAACAGCTCCCAGTCACCATCACCCTCACCCTCCACTGTCTGGCAGGACTGCTACTCAGCCTAAACAATTTCTCCTTCGGCTGCTTTCATTTTCTTCCAAACCAAAGGTGTAGCCAGAGCCATTCGCATGGGTCTGCCCTTTCGTCGGCTCCGTGGAACAGTTCATGTTCCAAGCCTGCACGGGTAACGCTCCTCAACTCTTTATTCGATATCTTGACGACTGCATTGTGGATGCTTCCTGTAACCATGCGCTCGTCAATCTCAACAAATTTATTTGGCCCATATCCCACAACTCCACCCACTCACTCGACATTCTTTTTTCTGGCTTCTACCGTCTCTTGGAACTGTGCGCGACTTCATCCAACACCAATGAGTTTCCCTGGTGACAGTCACCTGAAGCGGCCGAGCAAGCCCGTCAGATAAATCAGAAAGAAGAAAGTGAGTGAAACCGGTCCGGCTGCCCAGCCCAGGCCACGCTGCAGAGTCGGCCCATCGCCACCACTGCCTGGGTACCGGGTCAGAATCCTGGAGCCCCGACAGTGAGAGACCGATGGGAGCTCCCTCACCACATGGAGCGCTGCGGCCGAGGTAGGGTCCCGGAACCACCTCCTCCAGGCCCGCTGGGAAACGGCAAGAACCGCTAATCGTGCTGCTGATACTGATATTCAGAGACCTAGAGCAAACTGAGAGGTCTGGGTGTGTGGTGGCGGCGTGAGGAAACCCTGTCCTGCTCTGATGGAAAATCCCCACATCCAACTGCCCGCCCGGAGTTCAGAGTGTAAGGTTATCCATCTGAAATGTTTGCACTGTATCCGTCTCCACAAACACTGACTGACCTTCTGACAGTTTCAGGCAGTTTCTGGCTTTAGTTCAGGATCAGTCCTGTTTCTTGGACACCGAAATCGGCTCTGGGCCTGTCCGTCCTGGGACACACTGATCGCATCCCGCAGAATGTCGTTCTGTCTGTCCAGCTATGGGGAGTTCGATAATAGTGACCGAGCGGTAAATACGATGGGCTGGAAATCCATTGGGTTTTCCCAGGAGGTTTGATTCCTACCGACTACGGCAGCGGCAGGACAGCCCGGAGTAACCCTCATATGTGTAACTTCGAGTGACTGTTGATTGTGTGGTCCGAGTGTGAAAATATCACGGGGGAACATTAAACTTTTCGCTGCGTTTCAAAGCTTCTGTTGTGAATACTGGAGTTCACTTGGAAATGCTCCCGGGTTCAGTGGTCATGGTTCCTCTTGAAAATCAACTGATCATCTGATGCGGACATGGATACGATTGGTCCAACGGCCTCCTTACTGAGTGGTAAATTTAACTCACTAACTTCGGCCCGTACTTTGTGGCCCCAGCGGGTGTCAGCAGTAATGATATCGCCTCTCATTCACTGAACTCCAGAGAGTATAGTCCAACTCTGATTAACCTCTCCACCTCTCCTCACAAGAAAGCCAGGTTGTGTCTTTGCTACGCCCCGTCAATCCTTCCTCATGTAGGGCCCCAGGGCGGTAAAAAGAAGGGCTTGGGTCTTTGGAACTCCTTTCGTCAAAGGGCTGTGGAAGTCGAGGCTCTGAACAGTTTAAGGTGGTGGTCCTTAAATGGTTAATCAGCAAGGGCTGAAATGACAACAGGGAGGCGGGTTTGTGGAGTTGACGATCCAGTACGATCAACCGTGAGCTCATTCAGTGGACGAGCAGGGTCCAGAGGCCGCTTCCAACTGTTGTTCCTGATTCTTATGTCCGTATATTCTCGGTGCTGTCTCACCAGGGCCCTGTATGATGCCAGTGTTTGCTCCTGTATACAAACGCTGCTGCAATGAAGGCCGACATACCGTTTGTCTTCTGACTCTCTCACTGACCGTTTATGTTAATTGTTAGTGTTTTGTGCACTATTACACCCAAGTTCTTCAGAACGCCATCAACTGTCGACCTCTCACTAATGAACTGATAAATCTCCTCGTAAAGTGCACCGAAAATATATTCCACACCATAGATGCGCAATGAGATCTGCATCATCAAGATAGCTGTGCATATTTTACACCAACTCTCTTCCACTAATGATCAAGTTTAATGTGAAAATACGGGTCCCAGCACCGATCCCTAGTCACTGCTCCTGAACATAACAATCGCTGGTTTATTCCTGCTTCCTTCAAGGAGTCTCTTGGGGTGTTCGTTCAGAGAATTCGGCTGCTAACTGAACGATTGGTGGGTCGAGTCCACTCAGGGACACGAACGATCGGGCATCCGTGTTGCGCTTTCCAGAGACCGGGACGCCCTGCTATTGTTCATTACAAAAAACATACTTTGTTCACTAAAACTATATCTACAGGGAACACAATGTCTTTATTTACATTAACTTGCCATCAAATCAGTACAATAATGGTGACACTGAATCAACAGATACTCTTATAAATAACAACTCCTTTTTTTAAATCAATGAAGTGTAGTGCAATTGTTCCTCTGGGCCCAAACCAACATTGTGAGTTCCTGTTATTTCTCAAGGTTGATATATCCGATGTTCCACTTCCCATTCACTTAAAGTACACGTTAAATATCGTAACATCGTTGAAACATCTCTAATGGTTTGCTCGGCTTCCGGCATTGTCCTCTCTAATATTGTTTCATTTGTTTTAGTGTCGTTATTCCTTCGAGCTGAAAGATAATGAACTACTTAAGTGTATTTCGCTCACCACAGATGAGTATTTCCACGAGTTCCTGTTTTCTATTTTATTTGAGACCGATTTGTAGGGTTAAGTTCGATGGAAGTATTTCCTCCATCCGTTCTTGCCTCAATATTTTGAATTCACACACACCAGAGTTAATTCCGCAACCAAAACCTGGTCTTCCGCCTGCAATAAAACATGCAGTTCAATGATGTGTGTGTGCTCTGCGATGGTACCGACCTCTCCTCTCACTGGCGCGGGCTCTCCTCCAATCACTGGATGGACTGAGAGACGGACCGGTAGATTCCAGACACACGGGGCATCAAACGTATGGGGACAGCTGGGGAACAGACTTCGGAACTTAGATGAGCGGCTATGATCGGGTAACATGGCGGTGCCGGGATTAGTGCCCAACTCCAGCTCCGATTTCCTATCTTCTACTGACTTTTCCTTGTGCTCAGAGGTAACTTCGTTATAAAACCGTTGTCGGGTATCTATCCCAGTGAAGATTGCATGCATTGCATGCATGAGGACAGGGGTTCAATGCCTGGCAGCTCTACCCGGCTAAACATTTGTGTACAACACCGAAATTGAATTCTGCGTGAAGACGGACCAGAGTCGTTCACCACATCGGACTGCAAAACCCAAGCCCAATTTTCATCCAAGGACCAGATAGCTGGGTAAAAACAACTGGCAAAGGGAAATCACCCATAATATTGCACTCTTTGTCTCTCAGCTGCGCACTACCTATTAATGTTACCTCTTGTTTTATCTATTTTAAGGACTTGGGCTCCGCTGACAATGACACGGATAAATGCACACCGGACGAGATAAAGTATCCCTCAGAATGAGGAACTGTCTCTTTCTGATGAAGTGAAGCGCTGGGCTCGGGTGTCGTGCAGGATATGCGACTGCCGGCCTTTTATTAAACTGCCCCATGTGGGAGAATGAAAACGAACTCCATATGCAGAAGGCTGGTTGATTACAACATCATTCTGATCCAATCAGCCTGTGGACGGAAATTGTTTTGATACAGAATCAGCAACAATTTACACGGTTCTAGTAAACGTAGTTCTCGCATCCCTTCAGTTGCTCCTGGAAACGGCAGACCGAAGAGTCTTCAATAAGCTCCCACGCCTCTGGGTCACGAGCACAATTTGAAGGTAAATTCTGCTCAACCAATGGAAGGAAAGAACGCTTCTCAACAGACAGAACATAAAGCTCTTTCGTCTCGACTGTTTTCCGACGACACTTATTGACGGAGCTTCTTTGTTGTGGTCTTTGGAACCGCTCTAATTTCCCTTCCAAATTGGACTCCATCACTTGCAACATCTCCTTTATGTACCGATATCAATCACCTCAGGTTGCATGACAGGTTCTTCCTGTATCACGACATTCCCTTTGCAGCAGCTTAAATTGATGGACTACATAGGAATTATGATTCGTCTCCCGACAACCGATAACAAAGATCTTTCTCTTTCCCGCAAAATGACACGATCCCGTTCTGAGCAGCCTGCCTGCCTTCGCTGCAACTACAAGGAATGTAAGCTGATCACACGCGAACTTTGTGCGTTTTTCTGGCAGTTGACTCCGCCGGAGAGGTTCACTTTTTCTCGGAACTTCGAGGTTACTAAACGCGACGAAAGAGAGGAGATCGAGAAGTTCAGAGAACATTCAATATAATTCCACCGTGTGTTCAAAAACAGTGGAGCACGTGATCACCGTCCCTCATTACTGAACATGCAGACGACGTTCCCACATTCGAGGACATCAGGGGCGTCAACAGAGCCGAGCAGCAATGGGCGAGCGCCAGTTAATGACCTCACATCCCTGACAGTCATGTATACTGGACCCTTGATACTTCGTTGTTCCTGATCAGCGTTTCTGGCATAGACATGTTGACAATTCGACAACTATTATAGATGGGTAGACCTTATTAGCTTGATGTCTTAAATAATAAAACAAAAACATGCAGCGTAAACAGATACTGAAAAGACCATTTTAGGGCGAGACGGGTACATACATTTCGCTAAACGAGTTGTTTTCTTGTTTCTGTACTGATTTCCATTTGCTCACAGTGTGGAAATCCGATCGATTGCTGCTCATATTTTCACTTCTGGATTATTATTTTATCACTCTCAGTGGACATTAATATCATGATACCTGGGTCAATAGTCCTGCACTGAAGATAATAATTAAAGTGCTGCTGCCTAATTTGATAAATCAGTCTCTCACATTAAATCGAACCAGATACCCAGTGTAATCTAGAAACAACAGTTTGCGAAGAAGTCAACACAAATACTTACGAATAATTGTTTTAAAGGTGAAGAATCAGATTTGAATTTTATTTACAGAGCCCCCCATTTGATGTAAACAGATATTTCACTCCATTCTTCAACTCCTCCTTGAATTTCCTCTGCGTCAGTCCACAGATACACGTGTTGGTGCAGGTGGTGAGGAACTCCAGTATTAAGCCACTTTGCAGCAGGATATATTTTGGCGTGCTGTAGTATCTGTCTCTGCAGGTCTAGTTTTCAGCTCGTGAGCTGAAAATGGAACATTGGTTATCCACAATAAAATGAAATTGGTTGATATGGCGAAAAACGAAATAATTGACTTTCTGGTTCTCTACCTCTGGATCCTTCTGATTCTCGCTGCTCTTCCGAAGTCTCCGGAGGAATTTATTTGCCGCTATGATGTTTCTAACTGTTAACGTATTGAATAACAGCAGTACACAGATTGGCACAACCGAAGTCAGGATACCGTCAAATACATGGAAGGCTTTCCACACGGTTGACATCGAGTATTAAGTTGTGGCGACGTAGCTACTTTGATCCCCTGCAAATTAAAATGGAAACACCTTGGCACAGCTCGCTGCACTCACGGTTACGATCACTTCAGTCGCTATTTTCTCGGTGGAATATTTTTTCCGCAGTTTATAACAGCAGGTGGCGGTGTGGGCATCGAAAGTGAGAGCAACCGTCAACCAAACGGAACAATCCGCTAATACAATCCACGAGACGAATAGATAAAATTAATCTGCTCCAGCATAACAGTGATGAAAATGACCATCAGATCTGCTGACGCCATGGTCACCAAGCAGCAAGTGATGAATTTGGAGAGACCACGTTTTTCCGCGGGACAGGATCACAATCGCCGTCAAGTTAACTGAACTCAAGGATAAAACAGTGATACTTCCAAACGGACTCAAGTTCGTCGTTAGCATGCTCAAAATAATAGTCCGGATTGGACCTCTGCCTGGCGTCTCAGACAGGGTACCTGCCCGCCTGCCGTGACTGAAATGGGATGAGGATGGCCGATCAGGCAAAAAGACGGCAGCTCACACCCCAACGTCAACGGAAGGGAAGGAATGTTACAGGCCGAGTTTTATTTTAGAGCAGTGCTCCCACGGACGGTTCTGTTCAGGAGTGAACAGATGGCCAGATACATTTGTACATTTCCAAGGTGATGGTATGAAGCGCAGCCTCATTTGTTTTCATGGGGTTGGAGGCTTGAGGAAAACGTCACGGACAATGTGTTTTTATTCCACATTTGTTGACGTAATTGTACTGCTTTAAATAAACTGACAAGTCGGCTGCCTTTTGAAATGAAAATATTTAATAACTGCATCCTTACAAATATTGAAGGTGTTTCTGTTGGAGGGGAACAATAGTTGGAAATGACAAGTAGAGTATTCTGACCATAGAACCGTTGAGCCATAGAACACTACAGCACAGAAAACAGGCCATTCGGCCCTTCTAGTCTGTGCCGATTTTTTAGTCCGCTCGCACCATTGACCTGCACCCAGTCCAGAGCCCTTCAGACCCCTCCAATGTATTCTCAAAACTTAAGAGTCAGACCGCATTGACCACGTCAGATAACACTCGTTCCACATTCATACCACTCTCTGAGTGAAGAATTTCTCCCTAATGTTCCCCCTAAATCTTCCGCCTTTCACCGTTAAGCCATGTCCTCTCGTACTTATCTCTACTAATCTAGATGGAAAGAGCCTACTCGCACTTACTCTGTCCATGCCCCTCATAATTTTTTTAAACCTGTATCAAATCTCCCCTCATTCTTCTGCGCTCTAAGGAATAAAGTCCTAACCTGTTTAATCCTTCCCTGTAACTCAACTTTTGAAGACTCGGCAACATTCTAGTAAATCTTCTCTGCACTTTTGTAATCTTACTGATATATTTCCTATAATTAAGTGACCAGAACTCCACACAACACTTCAAATTTGGCCTCACCAATGTCTTACACAGCCGCACCATTACACCCCAACTCCTTTACTCAATACTTCGATTTATGAATGGCAGGATGCCAAAAGCCGCCTTTACAACCCTGTCTACCTGTGACGCCACTTTTAGGGAATTATGTATCTGAATTATGACCCATTGTTCTTCCGCACTACTCAGTTCCCTGCCATTTGTTGTGTATGTCCTACTTTGATTTGCCCTTCCAAAATGCAACACCTCACACTTGTATGCATTAAATTCCATCTGTTTTTTTCTGGCCCATTTTTCCAGTTGACCCAGATCCCTCTGCAAGCTTTGAAAGTCTTCCTCGCTGTTCACAATGCTTCTAATTTTAGTGCCATCAGCAAACTTGCTGTTCCAATTTACCACATTATCATCTATATCATTGATATAGACAACAAACAACATTGGACCCAGCAAAGATCCCTGAGGCACACCACTAGTCACAGGCCTCCAGTCTGAGAAACAATCATCAACTACCACTCTCTGTATTCTCCCATCCAGCCAATTTCCAACCCAGTTTACAACCTCGGCATGGATACTGAGTGCCTGAACCTTCTGAACTAACCTTCCATGTGGGTCCTACTAAAATCCAATGAAACAACATCCACAGCCTTTCTTTCATCTACTTTCTTGGTAACCACCCCGAAAAGCTCTACACGATTCGTTAAACTCGATGTACCACGCACAAAGCCATGCTGACTATCCTTAATTAGCCCTTGGTTGTCCAAATACGTGTCTATCCGATCTCTCAGAACATCTTCCAATAATTTACCTGTGACTGATGTCAGGCTCACTGGCCTGAAATTACCTATCAGGGCTGCTGTACTTGACGAAGTTCTGGCCCGTCACACAATCCTCCGGCTTGGAAATCATCCGTGTCCTCTTCCGTTTCATCCGGGGATCCAACATATAGCGATACTGAGCGGCCGCGTTGCACAAGTCCCTGGCCATAGTGTATCCCCACCCCCGTCCCCACAATCCCCTCCCCACCAGGCTTCTGCTCTTCCTCGCTTTCCTCGCTTTTTTCCTCAACCTTCTTACTTGTTACACATCCCTTGGTGGATCGACCCTCCTCTCCTCCTCCGCACCTGTCTGTCACTATCGCTGACCTGCATCTATTATCATCATCCTGTTTCCATGCCGCATCATCTCTTTTGTCCACCTCTCACTTTTCCATCCAACAAATTGGGCTTCACCTCTTCCTAGCTTTCGTCCTGAAGAAGGGCCCCGATCTGGAACATTGACCGCCTGCTTTTCTCCACGGATGCTGCCTGGCCTGCTGAGTTCCTCGAGCATCATTGTTTTATCATCCAGGGAGGTTTTGATTCGTTTGCCTCCACTGCCTGGCAACGTCACCTATCTTATGCTCTCGTCCTTCCCGATGGTTTTGGCAAAGGGTTGAATTCAGCACACAAACAAGACAGGAGAGATTGGACAACCCTGCCTGACTCCCACCCATTGATTTGAGCTGCACTACGGATATATGAAATGCAGTTACCTGTCCTTTGTGGAAGATTTCCTCCAAGTAAATACCATTGATCACAACTCCATCAGACAGAGGTCAGCGCAGAATACACTTCAGACACTGCGGGACCGGCACACGAGGGATTCTCCGTGTTTGGTCCCGTTCCAAATGATCAAAACCATATGGAAGAACGCCTCAACACCAGATCTGTCTAATAAGATCCAAGACCTGTCCTGAATGGCGGTGAGAGGTGCCCTCCCAGTCAGAGCTTTCCTTTCCAGACGACATGTCATCCACAATGTCCTCTATCCTTGGGAGGGTGACAGTGGGTTAGAAAAGTCTCCCATCTGTTTGCAGACTGTGAATTAGCTGAAAGGGTGTGGATACGTATACAATAGTACATGTCCTGGGTCATACCCAGCAGCTGCCAAACAGAAGACTCTCTGATCAACGGGCTGTTCTCAGGGACACAAACCGGACAGACATCAAGTGCTGTTGGAAGATTATCAACTGGGTGAAAGACGCCATTTGGTCTCCCCGAAGCTTGATAGTCTTCCAGCAGAGTGAAACGTCTGTACTGGAATGCTGCCACTGGGAAAAGTCCTGGGAGCAGGAGTACGTGCTGAGGGACTCAATGAAGCTCGTTACGGCCAATGCTGTGGGAAAGAACTACAGTACAGGTTCCTTCCACAACAGAACATGGAGGGGCAGAATTGCCCCTCGAACAGTGAAAGGGGTATCATATCAGTGCCAATGGTTCTGTTTCAGAACTTTTTAAAAGTTTACATGATTGAATGCAGCAACCATGAATATAAACATTTTTGCAGTGTTACTTCCTGTGTTCGTTTTTATTCTGAATAACATCTAATTTTGAAATAAAATACAACTCCTCAGATCAATCCTGGCCCATTCCTGAGGACGTTTGTTAAAGGCAGATCACGCAGCTAGAAGAAATGATTTTTCTTTGAGAAACACAAACTGCACACTGGGGATTATATTCAACAACATTATAAACCTGCAAAAGCTTGGTTGGGAGGGAAGAGTTATTGCTGGCAAAGGGGAGAGAGAAAGAGGGAGCGGGAGTGAGTGAGTGAGAGAGAGAGAGAGAGAGAGAGAGACAGAGAGAGAGAAATAATTCACTCTGGCTTCTGATGCCACTGAAATTCAAATAGAGCACTCCGCGGATTGATTCTATATTTTTCTGGCACCTTTTTTGCAAGAGGAAATGCACACACGGAGAACAAAGAGCTTTTCATATCAGGAGCACAGATAACATCTGGTCAAGTTTACAGATGCAAATTGAGAAACAGATGCAAATGAATGTTGTTCCTGGAAATGAGCGCTGTGCTGGCGGGGGAGAAAGGAAAAGAGAGATACCATGGCAGCTTGTGATGTGCAGTAGTCTGCTTGCACAGGAAGTTGTCAACAATTCACTTGCTTCTGTGGCCATTACAGTTCGGAAAGAAACACCACTGTTCATTTCTGTCCAGTTTTGATTTTCTGTTTGCAACGGGAAACACACAGACGGAAAACGAAAGATATCCACCCCTTCCCTAAATTCCAAAGCGTGATGGATCTCCGAGGCATTCTATCCGACATATTCTGCCCAACATTTTCTTTCCAACATATTCTCCAGTCTACAATTCAGTGTTCAACAGTGCTGATGTGGGGGTATTTTTTTCCTTTGGACTCTGCCTCTCTCACCTGCTCTATTCATTATATACCAACCCCGGCAATGTGCTGATGAGGGCAGGGGGAGTGATTAGAGGAGACAGAGGAGGGACCTGCAGTCTGACTTGATGTGAGTCTGAATTTTACGTTTCTGTTTTGTAAAGTCTGAATCTTTCAAACTCGTTTTTTTGGTAAAGTGCTAGGAGCCTGACTCCTAACTGGCCAGACCGATCCACTGGCCCTTTCACCGTCAGGTCTGAACATCAGACGGTGTTGGGTCTGGTTTGGAGGGGATGAGTCTGGAATTCTCTGGAGCGGATTGAGAAGGGAAAGCAAAAAGTGGATCCATGGAAACGGTGTTCCCTGTCAATAACTGGGAAGAACGAAGTTTTCCGGTGCAATGTACACTGAGGTCTGCTGTACCTGGTGTAGATGTGCCCTTCCCGTTCCTCCTCTGCTACGGTAATCATCCAGGATGCGTTCAAGTTTATCTGGGTGTTGAAGATTGAACAAATCCGACGGGACAAGATGCACTCCTCCCCTGAGAATGGGAGCAAAGGTGTACCCAAAGTTGCTCTCATCCTGATCATGGTCAAAAATTCTTCGATGTACATGGTCAAAAATTGTCAGTTCCTGCTCAGTTTCTACCTGTCCATGGTGTTGCGGAAAATAAAAATTTCCATGTTACAGCGCAACATTCCAGTCAGCTGGATGGTGCTGCACTGCAGGTCCTTTGTGGAAGAGTTGTGCCAAGTAAACACCGTTGAACACAAATCCATCAGACAGTGGTCAGCGCGAAAGGTTCTGCAGACACCACAGGAACACGGTGGGTTCTGCTTTTTTTGTTCCGACGGAAGCTGTCTAAACCGTACGGCAGAATGCTGCATCGCCAAGTTCGTCCTACAACCAACCACTGCTCGCTTGGCTGGTGGTGAGATATTCCCTCACAGTCATAACTTTCCTTTACAGATAACGAATGCACCCCCCCAGTGTACGCTGCACATGGGACGTCTGCTGTGGAAAATAAACCGTCACCTATCTCTTTTCACACAGTGGATTTGCTAAAAGGGTCTGGAGACGGATGCTAGGGGCCGTGGCCCCGTTCATCCCCAGTATCTGCATGACAGAGGACTCTCTGATATACCGACTGTTCCTAGGAACACACACCGACGAAAATATTGTGCTGCTGGAAAGTTATGAGCTCTGTGAAGGACACCCTTTGCTCTGCCCGAAACAAGTTCAGTTCAGCAAGCCATAAGGTGAAACATGAGTGAAGGCTCCTTCAAAACCGTTGTTTACTGAAGATAAGACGGAGATGTAGAGAGGAAATAGAGAGTAATTACGAAATCCAAATGTTCCACGATGGAACCCACATGACACCTCAGTGTCTACTCGGTAGTGACTTCCTCATCCCGAAAAGTATCCGAATCGTGGCGGTCCACACAAAATACCTGTCTTCCTCTGCAGGATAATGACAAAGTGGACTCCACCGGATTACTCCCAGAAATACATTCGTGGATTGTAGTTACAGTCACAGTTATTCTTTCTCATCTATCGATAGAGAAAACAAGCAGGCTGGTGTCTCTCTCTCTCTTCTGACTCTCTCTCCTCACTGACTTCGACTGACTGCTTCAGCATTAACGTCATGACGTCCTTTAACTTCTGTTGACATAAGCACGCGACACACACACACACACACACACACACACACACACACACACACACACACACAC
>JARFYF010000075.1:457721-482738 GCA_030265395.1 Rhina ancylostomus
GTGTGTGTGTGTGTGTGTGTGTGTGTGTGTGTGTGTGTGTGTGTGTGTGTGTGTGTGTGTGTGTGTGTGTGTGGCGTTCTTACTTCAACAGAAGATAAAAAACGTCATGACGTTTTTTTTGAAACAACCAGTTGGAATCAGTTTGAAGGAGTGAGACAGACGAACGAAACAGAGAGAGAGGGACACCAGCCTGCTTGTTTTCTCTATTAATAGATGAGAAACAATAACTGTGACTGTCACGGCAATCCACGTGTGGATTGTTGAGCGTAATCCGGTGGAGTTCACTTTGTCGGTAACCTGTGGAGAAAAACAGGTAGTTGGTGTGAACGGCCATGGCATGGATGCTCTAGGGTGTGGAAGACACATTGAAATGAAGAAGTGGAGTTCACTTGGTTGTTGACCTGGAGAAGGAAACAGGTAGTTCGTATGGACCGGGGCACGATACTCTCGATTTTCTCTCTGCATCTACGTTTTATCTCCAAGACAACGGTGGTTGTTGAAGAAGCCTTTACTCATGTTTCACCTTATGGCTTGCTGAACTGATCTTTAAAAACGATTCCTGGACGTGGAGTTTGGGGATTTGCCATACACACACGACAAGTTTAGTTAGTTCTGGGGGGTTAATGTTCGGGGTTTACCATTTTTACTTCTAACATTCTAACATTTTTGCTTTTATTTTTACTTATTATCATATGTAGTTATTAATAAAGTACTTTTTAACACTTATACATGTTTCGGTGTGTTTCTGTTGTTGCTGGTACATAACAAGGTGCTCGGCAAGGTTCTTGCACAGTCGACGTTCGGTCTCACCGATGAGCCGGAGGCCACATCGATGGCAAGGTTGGAAGAGGTACAAGTGAATCTCTGCGCTGGATGATGGTGAGGGAAGAGATGTCGGAAGAAGTGTTGCAGCTCCTAGTATTGCAGAGAAAAGCACCAGTGGTCATGGTGAGAAAGGATGAATGGATTAGGGAGGTGCGGATGGAAGGGTTCCTGCGGAAGGTGGAGACGGATGGGGCGGGGAAGATGTGGCTGGTAGATCCCGTTGCAGGTGGTGGAAATGTCGATGTGCTGTAATGGAGGCCAGTTGACTGAAATGTGAGGACTAGTGAAACTCCACCGTTCAGTTTGGAGGTAGGTGAGGCTTGAGTAGATGTTCGAGAAACGGGGGATTGCGAGGGAGAGCTCCATTAAGCACAGGAGAATGGCAACCAATTCTATGACAAAGGAGGATACCAGATGTCCTGGAATGGAGAGCTTCATGTTGAAAATCGATGCGGCGGAGACAGAAAAACCGGGGGGAAGGGATGGCGTCCTGACAAGAGACAAGGAGGGAGGAGGTGCCGCCGAGGCAGTAGGTTTGTCATAAATGTTAGTGGGCAATTTGTCTCCCGAGATGGAGAAAGAAAGATCCAGAAAAGGGAGAGAAGTGTTGGAAATGTTCAAGTGAATTTAATAGCTGGGTTCGATGTTATTAACGAAGCTGATAGAATTGACTACAACACGGGTGCAGGATGCAGCATCAATGCGGTCGGCGATAGAGCGGAGAAGGAGTTGGAAAGTGGTGTCAGAAGAGGGAAGGAGCAAAGCAGATGGAATCGCCTGGGCTCCGTCATCACAGCGGCCCAAGCGCTTCTCACTGGTTGAAGTGTGACATTAAATAAGAAGAAGGGGAGAGTGTGGAAGAGAGAAAGGGAATGCAGTTGGTTCCGTTTTGTTGCTGGTCTCCTTCTCGGGTCATCACAGCTCCTGGAGGAGTTTCTGGGTCCATTTCCTTATCAGGCAACTGCCCCACGGATTGACTGGGTGAAGGAGGTGGTTAAAGGTCAAATTGGAAATGCAGAGGGCGAAACCTAAAGGGAGCATCCTTACGACATTGTTCGAGTATGGCTCAGGTTGCACTGAGGTCTCTGTAAACACTTTCAATCCAGTGGATTGCGACTGACCCCGATTGACTGCGCCGTCCTGTCACATGTCATTGGGCTGTGTGGAACAATAAAACACATTGATCTGTGTGGCTGTCACGTTCAATGTGAAGAATACCATCGGCTGGGACCCGGGCTGCACACATTCCAGGAGATGGGGTAAATCTTCATTTCTCGCCTTCTTGAAATGCAAAATGTTCGCATCTAATAGATATGAAGAAAAATAAACCGGTTAATCCTGCAGAAAGTCAGGTTAAACAGAAGTATGATCACAGACCCAAGACTTGGTCAGGAAAGACCGGAGAGTTTGAGGCATTGGTGGTGTGTGCGTTTGTGGGGGGTGGAGTGGTGTTCGTTCAGACCTTCAGCCCAACATCGATCAGCTGTGATGTCAGTGAATAGCGGTGAGGACGACTGGACTGCTGGCCTATTCCTCCGGTGTTTGTGTTCTTTTGGTGGACCCAAAACTGCTCATATGGAGGCATGCGAAGTCTTTGACAGATCAGTAAATGACCACCATTAATTGCGGCCAACATTGCTTCTGTGAGATGTCGATTCATGAGGCTGCACCTCACGGTTACTGGCACCCAGGCCGACACTGACTGCAGCCGTCGGAGTGCCGGAACACTTGCCAAAGTGAATACTTTCCGAACCACCCAAGCAAATCTAACCGCAAAGATATTGGCCCCCTTCTGGTTCGGGTGTAGCCCGTCCTGTCTGTACAGGTCCCGCCTTCCCGAGAAGAGATTCCAATGATCCAGAAATCTAAAACCCTCCGTCCTGCACCAACTGCTCTGACACGCATTTTACTGCCACCTCCTCCTGTTCCTGCCTTCACTATCGTGTGGCACCGGCAGCAATCCCGAGTTTGCTACCCTTGAGGTCCTTTTAGTCAGCCTTCTGCCTAACACCATAAACTTGCTCTTCAGGACCTCATCCCCCTTCCTACTTACATCGTTTGTTCCAACATGAATCATGACTTCAGGCTGCTCTCCCTTCCCCTCAAGAATCCTGTGGACACGATCAGTGACATCCCGGACCGTTGCACCTGGGAGGCAACATCCAGGACTCAAGTTCACTGTCACAGAATCTCATATCTGTTTCCCTGATAGGGACTGTCAAGCTGTAAATTTGATTCACTCTTGGTTCTGGGAGGTTCTCGTATGTTTCCTTGACTATCGAGTCCCCTATCAGTACCGCATCCCTTTCCCACCCTTCCCAACTGAGCAGCAGTACCAGTCCCAGTGCCAGCGACCTGGTTACTTCAGCTAGGCCCCTGCAGGTCATCCCCCTCAACAGCCTCCAAGGTGGAAAACCTGTTTCTGAGGGGAACAGCCTCCGGGGTTCCCTGCTCTGCCTGCCTGTCTGACTTCTTCCTCTTCCCTCCCCTGACAGTCACCATTCTATCTGACACCTGAACCCCAGAAGTACCTGCTCTAAGGGGGGTGACTGTCTCCTGATGCACCGTGTCTACATAACTTTCCCCCTCCCTGATGCTGCGCAGTGTTTGTAGCTGGGACTCCAGCTCATCTACTCTGAGCCGAAGTTCCTCCAGCCTCAAGCACTTACTGCAGATGTGGTCATCGTGGACCACAGCAAGGTCCACGGACTCCCACATCAAACAGCTGCAGCATATGACCTTGTCCTCCATCTGACTACCATTTTCCCCCATGTTAATCCCACCTAAAAATCTATAATAGACAACAGGTAAACCTTACCTTTCCCTACTTACCAGCTTCGCACCCTCCTTGTCCCTTCAAGCCGAAGCCCCTTGAACCAAATTCTGACCACTCTACTATCTCTCATTCCGTTGCCCGCTCAGAACGCTTCCAGCTCTATGGGTTGTTTGCTTTTATCAACTGTCCACACCGCCCCTGCTCAGTCCTGCCCCCACTCGACCAGGTAAAAATACACTTTTAACACCCTGAAGAAAGTACCTTATTAAAGTCCTTCTTACCATCCTCGCTGCACACTATCTTTATGGGTGGAGCTAAGAAATAGCAAAGGTAAAATAACAACAGCAGCATTTATATATAGGCCCCCTAATAGCAGTCAGGATGTGGACTACAATTGGTAAATGGTGGGACAGTGATAGACCTGAGTTTATAGGCGTGGTGTTGTTTCCTGCATTCAGCTGTGCCACGTTGTTTTCGGTCAGAGAGTCAATGGTAGATTATTAATGCTCCGAGCTTGATGACGGTGAAGGTGCAGGTGTGGGTGGTTGGGGGAACAAGACGCTGGGGGTGGTGCATGAAGTGAACTTCACATTCACATTGAACAACATTCTGGCCCTCGAAAGCTGAGTCCGTGTGTGAAGCACACCGTCCTGGATCAGCCCTAGAGGAGCACGGATTGCACCGGTGGACCGTGAAGGAATGATGCAAATCTTGTGATGGGATGGTACAGATTTAACAGGTAACGTCAGGAGATGATAAATTGGAAAGGAGAAGGAGCATCTGGGAAGGAGAATGTGTAACATTTTGCAGCAGTTGGTGCTGCTGCCTCACAGCTCCCGGACCCGAGTTCAATCCTGATGTTTGTTGCTCTCTGTGAGCAGTTTGCACTTCTCTGCGCGACACGAGGGACAGGGTGTGGGAAGAATGGTCCCAATTCCCGGTGTTTCTCTGGGTGAATGAACTCTCTTAGTTCACAGCCTGACCCTCCGGTTGTTGTTTTAGTTCCGGCGGACGGAAGATTCCGGAGACTGTCGTTACAGTTAATCACTGCTCCGCGCACAGCACCGGCTGGTTAAACGGTAGGGTTCGAGTTTACAACAGTGGGGCTCAGTTATTTCTGGGGAGGGTCAGTCTGACATCACAGATCTCTTTAGAGGAAAGTAAACTCCCTGATAGTGTCCCCGCACTCAGACTGCACTCCGGCTCCGGAACCTCATGGAGTCAGGTGGAGAAATTGCTTCCTGGAGTTTTCCGGGAGTTGGGCTGCAGAAGCGCCCATTGACCCTGCTCCAGATTATTTGCGAAGCCGTTTCAGCAGCTCCATTCACTTCAGTGGTGGAGAGGGTTCCAGGGAGCTGGAAACGTCTCCGATACCCACGGTTGGGAGATATTGAATAGACCCAACATTTATCTCAGATGTAGACAGCTACATATAATTGTAAAACTATTTTTTTGTAAGTTCAGGTGGTTCAAATTATTTCAATCAATTCCAATTTCCAATATTTAAAATGATTAATCATGTACTAGAAGGGGACTAATTTTCTTGCGGGCAGATTTGCTGGACCGATTGAGGAAGGTTTAAACAAGTTTGGCAGTGGGAAGTGAACCAGAGTGATAGGTCAGAGGTTGGTTCGTTTAGTGTACAAGTAGATGAAGGGTGTAAAAAAAAGTGTGAGGAAGGATAGACAGTTGAAAGGGCAAAATTGAAATCAGTTGGATGGGCTGAAGTCTGTCTTATTTAATGTAAGATGTATCAGGAGCAAGGCTGATAAACTTAGAGCTTGAGTAAGTACGTGGAACGATGGCGTGGTGGCCATTACAGAGGCTTGGCTGACGCAAGGGCAGGAATGGCTGATGGATATTCCCGGGTTCAGCTGTTTCCAAATGGCAGCGACGGAGGTAAAAGAAGAGAAGGGGGTGGCTTTGCTGATCAAGGACAATGTCACTGGTGTGGAAAGGGAGGGTGACCTGGATGGATCCTCCACTGAGTCAGTGTGGGTGGAGGTCAGAAACAGGAATGGAGTGATCACTCTCGTTGCAGTATTCTACAGACCCCCTAATAGCAGCCGAGACGCTGAGGGTCAGATCGGGAGGAAGGTTTTGGAAATGAGCAAAAATAACAGGGTTGTTGGCATGGGCGATTTCAACTTCCCTAATATTGATTTGGCACCTGCTTCGTGTAAAGGGGTTAGATGGGGCGGAGCTTGTGTCCTGGAAGGATTCCTGACACAGTATGTGGACAGGCCGACTGGAGCAGAGGCCATACTGGACCTGGTACTAGGCCATGAGCCTGATCAGCTTTCAGGTCTCTCGGTGTGAGAGCATTTTGGAGACAATGAACTTTCTTGACCTTTAGCATATCATTGGAGATGGGTAAGGGCACACGATGGAATGCAGACGTGCGCTGAAAACTGGCAGATGGAATTCAACCCGCAAAAGTGTGAAGTGATATCTTTGTGGAGATCGAATTTGAAGGCAGAATACAAGGTTAATGGCAGGAGTCTTAGCTGTGTGTAGAAACAGAAGGATCTTGAGGTTCACGTCCATCGATCACTCAAGGCTGCTGCGCAGGTCGATACAGTTGTTAAGAAGGGGTTTGCTGTGTTGGCCTTCATTGGTCGGGTACTGAGTTCAACTGCCGCGAGGTCATGTTGCTGCTCTGTAGAACTCTGATCGGACCACACTTGGAGTATCGTGTTCAGTTCTGGTCGCCTTATTATGGGAAGGCTATGGAAGATTTAGAGAGGGTGCATAGGAGATTTCCCAGAATACTGCCTGGATTGGAGACCATGTCTTATGAGGATATGTTGAGTGAGCTGAGGCTTTTCTCTTTGGAGAGAAGGAGGATGAGAGGTGGCTTGATAGAGAGTTGTACAAAATGATGAGGGATAGGTCGAGTGGACAGTCAGAGACTTTTTCCCAGAGCGACAATAGCTAACACGAGGGGACATAATTTTAAGGTGACTGGAAGAATACATAAGGGGGATGTCAGCGGTAAGATTTTTTGCACAGAGAGTGGTGGGTGCATCGAACGCAGTGTCAGCAGATGTTGTAGGGGCGGATAAATATAGGAATGACATTTTAGAGTCTCGTGGACAGGTACATGAATCATAGAGAAATGGATCGCTTTGTGGGAGGGAAGTGTTGGATAGAGTAGGATAAAAAGTCGGCACGACTGTGTGTCGAAGGGTCTTTACTGTGCAGACATTTTCTATGTTCTCTGTTTATTCAGATTTCTTATATGTAATTGGTTTTGGCTATTATTCAACGTCTGTGAATCTCTCTCAATATCAGTGCAATTCAGCAGAGGGTACGGGCCGTGGCATCTCTACCTATCTCTGTTCATCAGGGATGGGACTTCACTACCTGGCAGTACATATCAAAGGCAGGGCGGCATTGTCCGTCAACATATGTGCGGGGTTTCACTCGCCATCAGCACGCATCGGTCACGGATTCATCCTGAATACACATGAGGGGTAAGGTCATCAGGACACATCAGGGCCGGCGTCTCAAGGTCGGAAACCCCCATGATCTCACCGTCAGAACCAGGTGTTGCTTCGGAGAGCGTGGGGTGGGAATGGCGAGGTCAGCAGCTTACCTCTGATTGATGCCCGATCGGGCCGTGTGTTCTGACCCACTGCTTTACAATGGTTCCTGTTCACATTCCCCCTGTCCAGTGGGACCATTATATTTTACATATTTTATAACTCTCATTCAAGGCTGCCATCCCAGTGTTGGAGAGGGGGAGGTGAACAGGACCGTCTGTTTCAACTGGAATTGAAACATCTGTAACTGGAACCAGGAGATTAAGGTGAAAAACTGCGCCTATTATTTTGTGTATCAGCTGAACCGACAACCGACCGAACACCTTGTGTATTGTACAGGTAGGTCACCTTTCCCCATTGACACAAAGGTGTGCGAGATTGTGGGGAAATTCTGGGATGTTCCTAGTCACCAACACACACAATGGGCTGCTCTGTCCGTTGTCAGTAGTCTTCTCGCTCAGTTCCCAGACACCCCTTACATACTCAGTCTGAATTAAGTCGCAGAGACTGACTTGTGACCCTAATTATATCCTTGACACACAGGCAGTCTCTGGCCTTTCCGCGTTGCCCTTGAAGAGAACAGTCCTTCAAAACCCATCTCCAATACAGAGCAGTCCCTTCTCCCAGATGCAACCAATGCACTCACCACCCCCAACGCAAAAGGACCGAGCCTTCCGCTCCACTTCTCCGGTATTGAGCCGTCACCACCCCGAGCACCGACCATTCCGCTCCTCCCCAGGGTCAAAACGTCAACATTCCTCCAGGGACGACCTGTTACTTCCCCCCAGGACTGACCAGTCCTCTACCCCAAAGAACGACTCGTCCCTTCTCGGACCCAGCTGTCCCGTCGCCACAGGAATGAGACGACCCCTACAGTCTTGCCACCTACTCACAACTCCCCCATGACACTCCTCCGACCCACCTATATTAGAATTGATTCCCGGTAACCTGCCTATCTGCATATGGATCTTTGGGATATGTGGGAAATTGATGGAACACTTGGGCAGAAGCACTTGGTCACGGAAGGAAGATGAGCTTTCAACACAGACATAACCAAAGTTTAGGTCGAGCCCTGGTCACAGAAGCTGCGAGGCACCAGCACTATCCTCTGCACCAGTGTGCCGCAGGACCGCCCCTGAGCATTGACAGCCCTGAAGGAGCGCTGCCGAGCAGAAAACGAAACTGGAGAGTCCCTGTTCGTGAGGTGGGGATCCCCACACGTCATCTGGGAAACACTGGCCCTGAGTGCGAGACTCGCTGCAGTGATACGTGAGCTGAGTTGGTGGGGGAGAAATGGATGTGACAGCGGGGAGAGGGGGAGAGAGATAGAGGAGGGAGCTTTGGGAGGTAGGTTGAAGAAAGAGTGGAGAGAAGGGAGCAATGGGAGAGTGTAGTAAGGAGGAAGAGTGGAAGAGGGGGATTTGTGAGAGGGGAACTAGAGGTTCACATTGGGAAGGAAGACAAAGGGATTATCGTCCAGACTGGAGACAGAGATGAGAAAGGAAAGCGGTGAAAGTGGAGAATGGAGAGTGGAGAGAGAGAGTAGAGAGCGGAGGAAGGGGGCCGGAGGGAAGAGCCCTTGACTCCCGCATCTGATCCTGCCTTCCCCCTTCTGGAGCTGCTGTGTTGTATGTCCACCCCAAGCTCTCGACCAGACTCAGCTCAGTCCCTTTTCAGAGTCCTGAGGACTAAAATTCAGGATGATTTCCATTGCAGTGCCCAGACGCTGCTGCACTCTCGGAGACCGAGCAATATTAAACAGAGTCAATTTCATTGAACATTGAATGTTCCTATTCCAGGTAGCCCATTCCCCTGGTGTTCCTTCTCCATTTCCACTACTCCAGCCAGGGTTTCTATTCCCACCCTTTCCCCTTCCTGACCCAGACTGATTCCCCCCACATGGTTCCATCTTCCCGTCATCTCCAACTTACCTCTTTCTACCTGTCACCGAGCAGGCTTTATCTTATCGCTTCCTCTGAATTCTATCCACTGACTATCTCCCCTCTGCAGGCTTAGTCTTAATACAGGGTCTTGACCCTAGCCTCAACCGTCCTTACCCGCCACAGATGCTGACTGACCCATTGGGTCCCTCCAGCGATTTATTTTCTTGTTCCAGATTCCAACGTCTGTAGTCGCTTGTGTCTCTAATCAGAGCCCACGTCCGTGTTGTCAGGATTGAGGTGTCTCTCACTGTGGTGAGGACAAGGTAAGGACATTAAGACTCATTTGCGACCTGATTGAATCGCATGGCGCTTTTCCTGCCGAAAGTGATCAGTCTATTCCACACGCATTACAACAACACCCATACTTGTCTAGCAGTTCACACGACATTTGCCCATCGGGTTTGGATGGCACAAGATGAATGCACAATTTCCTGTACCAGATCGAACTGCCCAGCCGCACGGAGTTGGCGGGATGGGCGGGGAGTTGAGGTACGGAGGGCGGGAATATATTTTAGGATTGGAGGCGTGTTTCCGGCATTTGTTTGGAGGATTTTCTTTTTCATTGGTTGGAGAGTAAACCTGAGGATGGAAATTAAAAATAAACTGAAGATGCTTAAAATCTGAAACAAAATCAAGAAATGCAGAAAATACTGAACAGGTTAGTCAGCATCTATAGAAAGAGAATCGGCGATTTTTTGCACTGAAGACCTTTCATCAGAAAAATGTGTGTATGAGAGAGAGAGAGAGAGTGGTTAGTTTAAAGTTGCAGAAAGGTGAACGGATGGATTGATCGGAGAAAGGAAATGCCTGTGATAGGTTTCGTTCAGGACTGCTCTGGGACTGAGTTATTAACTGGATAGTTAGATGGTGACAAACTATCAGGTCGCGATGTGTTAATGGAGAATGATAGGACTGAACCGTTTCACAGTAGGTTGGCTGATTCAAGGTTGAGAAAGCGAGTGACTGAACGATAAGGAATTCGATATTGCGTTTGGAATGTTGAGATCGAGAAGCAGGAGATCGTGGGTCTATTGCAGAGCACTGGGGTAGATCGCCCCTGGCCCGAATGGAATTATCCCAGGTATTGAGAGAGGCAAGAGAGGAGCTTGATGAGCCTTGACAAAGATGTATGTACTCTCTGTAGCCGCAGGCAAGAGAAACCAATGCCATTTTAAAAATTTAGAAACAACGACGAATAATCAAGGAAATTCCAGGCCACTGAGCTTCACCTCTGTGGTAGGAAAGCTGCTGGTGAGGATTCTTTCTTTAAGGATGCACTCACGTTTGGAAAAGCATGACCTCATTAGGAAGAGGCAGCATGATTTTCTGAATGGCAGGTCATTTTATTTTCAAATTTGGTTTAGTTTTTATGAAGAGATGACAAAGATCATTGATGAGGGTTGTGCATCAGTTTTTCTTTTATACAAGGACTTCAGTAAGGCACTTTAAAAATGTCCCTCATGGTCGTTTGATCCAGAACTATAACGACACGTGGGATGCAGTGTGATTTGATAGTTGGGCTTCAGAATTGGTTTGTACATATTAGGCAGAGGGTGGTGGTGAAAGCGTGTTATTCCCGTTGTAGCTCTGTGATGTTCCACAGAGATCAATGCTCGGACCTCTAAATAAGTGCCTTGGACAAAACTGTGGATGGACTAATCAGGATATTTTCAGATGGCACAAACACTGGTGACGTTATGGATGTGAAGAACGTTGTGAAGGATACAGCAGGATACAGATAGAGTTTCACCCGGAAAAGCGTGAGTTGCACTTTGGGAGGTGAACGTATGCTGTCAATATCAGGACCCTGAAAAGCATTGATGTGCAGAGTCATCCATTGTTACGTGAACGTCGTAACACAAGCAGATAGGATCGTAAAGAAGAAGTATGATCCCTTCCGATGATGAACCTGAAGGTCACAGAAGCGAGTCTTGCTGGAACTGGTGAACGTTCAGAAGAACATGAATACTATTTGAATTTGGAGGTCGAGGGTGCGGACCAGGGGAACTCTGGTCTCTTCAGAATGAGAGTGGATGAGAGCAGAGGTGTGTAAATAGATACGGTGCAGTCAAGTCCTCTGTCCATTGTGGTAGAAGGAAGCAATGTTCAGGAACAGGGAAGACACTGCAGAGGCACCTGTCTGGAAGTCTCGTCAGAGGAAATATGACAGGTTTGGAGGCAATGGAAGAATTGGAAAGAGTCAAAGCACCATATCCACACTTCTCCCATTGACCCACATTTGAACCGTAGCCTTCTATGCCTTCTCGATAAACGGACTTGTCTGAATGTTTCTTAAATGTTGTTGCCGTCGCTGCCTCCACCTGCTTCTCAAAAAACGTTTTTTTCAGATTTAGCCAGTCTCTGGATGAAGAAATCTCCTCCTCAGATGGCCTCTTATCCTTCTGTCTCTCACCTTCGACCTATTTACTCGTGTATATCCCAAAGAGGATTATAGTTGTTCACCTTCTACTCTGTCTCACGCACCGTGATTTTGTATACATCCATCTGATCACCAACAGCCTCCTGCGCTCCAGGGAACACAAACACAGCCTATCCAATCTCTCCTTCCGACTGAAATGTTCCAGTCTAGCAAACATCCTGGTGAATCTTAGCTCCACGCTTCTCCTACAACCGCACCCTCCCTCTCGGGTGCAGAGCAGAACTGCACACAACTTCCTTACGTGGCATCCCAGCTCTTTCTCAATCTTGTTATTAATTTTCAAATTAACGCAGATTAATACATATAACATCAATGATTATACACATGATAGCAAGAGATTGGGAAGACAGTCATGACAAATATAATCATAAAAAATAAAAATACATATACTCTAGACCCCACGGTTTCTTGTTAAGCGAATATAATACACAAAACATCAGAAAAGAAAATAAAAGAATATACAAATAATACATCGAAGCAAACTAGAAAAACATCAAAAGGTAAAAAAGACTGGATTGATATTTCTTGTTGAAAAAAGAGCATTGTTATGTCGTCAGCTCCGCTCCTATAAATTCAAAGGTTAGACATCCCAGTTCTTTACATTCTTTGCCACAGACAATAAAACAAGCATCGCATCTGGGTTCTTCACCACCCTATTGACCTGCTCTGCCACTTTGTGGAACATACGGTGGTACCCCAAGGTCCCTCTGTTTATCACCAATCACGATAATTTATCGTGTCTGTCCCACGCTTGGTTGCCCTGCTGCAACTCATCACCATGCAATTGTGACGACGAAGCTCCACCAACCATCCATCTGCCCAGCTTTTCATACTGCAGACTGAGGTGAAACCCTCACCATTTCCAACACCACCAAGTTTAGTTAAACTTCCAATCCTACTTCCTACATTCACGTCCAAATCATGAATGTATATCACATACATTAAGGGTCCCAGCAGCAATCCATGCAGCGCACCACTGATCTGGGACTTACGATCAGAAAAAAACAGCCACTACTTTTGGACTCATCACTCTGGGGAAAAGACTATGACCATTCACCTGATATCTGCTCCTCATGATTTTCTGAATCAGTTTGCAGGGTCACCTCTCAGCTTTCTATGCTCCAGAGAAACTGGCCTTCCATGCCACCTCGTGCATGCGGACCATGACGTCTATCAATGCAAATCGGTTCGCCTGCATTACCTCTGTATTTGTCTGGACTTTTGCCGCCCAAATACCTGTCTAAATGACTTCTAAGGGAATGAAAATGCAGGTGGATTGGTTAGTAAGATCGTGGGTGACTCCCAACATGGCGTTACAATGGACCGTGAAGACGGTTGTCTACGATTCCAACGGGTTCTTGATCAACTACGCCAGTGGTCCGAGGATGGTCAGATGGCGTTTAATTCAGATAAATGGTAGATGTTGCATTTTGGTAAGACAAACTAGGACAGGGTTGGGCCTTGGCAAGTGTTGTGGAACAGAGTGACCAGCGGCTGCAGGTACATTGTTTCAGAAAGTGGTGACGACGGTGAACAAGCGCGGCAAAGAAAATGTTTGGCACGCTTCATCGGTCAGATTTTTCAGTGCAAGAGCTGGACATTATGTTACAGCTGAGCAAAATGTGGGTAATGCAACATTGACAGTACAGCAACAGACCACCCTCCTGCAGGGTGGATGTCATGAAACTGGAAAGGGTGCGGAAACCTGTACGAGGCTGTTCCCGAGACTACAGGGCTTGGGATAGAGGGAGAGGCTACACCGGCCAGAACTTTCTTTCCCTGGAGCACAGAAAGCTGAGAGGTGACCCTGCAAAGTGGTTCAGAAAATCATGAGGAGCAGATATTAGGTGAATGGTCACAGTCTTTTCCCCAGAGTGATGAGTCCAAAAGTAGTGGGCAGAGATCCAAGGGGAGAGAGGAAAGGTGCAACAGCAATATGAGGGGCAACCTTTACCCAGGGTGGTAGGTATCTGGAACGAACTGCAGAGGAGGTGGTACAATCACAACATTTAAAGGCCATTTGGCCAGTTTATTTAAAGGATAAGAATATTTTACATGGGTTTGTGCCAAATGCAGGTAAATGGGACCAGCTCAGGGGAGACGGTAAAGTCAAGGGAGGTGCGAGAGAGAAGGTCGAGAGAAGGAGAGGGTGAGAGAGTGAGCGGAGTGAGGGAAGAGGAAAGAAGTGCCGTAGTGAGAGGGAGGGTAGAGAGGATGTACGGAGAGAGGGAAGGAGATAGAAGGCAGGAGAACAGAGAGGGGAGGCTGGAGAGAGGAGGAAGGAGAGGGCAGAGCAGGAAGATGGGAGAACGGGGTGGGGGAGGAGGGAGACTTTTCAGATCAAGAGGAAAGGCCTGTCTGGTGGGCGGGTGGTAAGGAGGGGGAGTAACCAGAATGTAGAGAGTCCCGTGAGGGTGGAGTCGAGGACCGAGGCCGGAACTGGAGTGGAAGAGCAGAAGATGGCCGAGGGAGAGTGCAGAGGGGAAGAACGAGGCCGGATGTACACGGTGAGTGTATCAGTGTTTGGTCAGATACAGGTCTCTGTGATGGAGAATCAGCAGTCGGACACGAGTCGGGAAACACAGGGAGCAACGACTGTTTAGGTTTTGACCACCACCCGAGCAGGGTCTGCCTGATCAGATATCAGTGGTGTAGATCATTGAAGGGAACGCTGCTCCCCCGTTCATTTCCTGAAGTTCATCCGAGTTTAAGGGAGTGACCTGGGGTGATGGAGGTTTGAGAGTATGAGTTGGTGGAGGAAGATCTGAAGATGGAATGTTCTCCATAGACCCAGTCCTCCATTTCGGGATTACTTTTCACAGCTTGTTGACCTGTTTCGGTGTTTCCACTCGCCGTGTCTCTGTTCCTTTATTCCAGTCCCGGAGAACTCCACAAATGAACAGTCCAAAGGATCAGCAACTGATGAACCCACTCAGAAACCGTCCCCTGTCCCATCGAGAGACACATCCTCAGGTTCTATGTCTTGTATCAATCCATCTTCCTCTGTGATGTGGAACCGCTGGATAGCCATTCACATTCTGGACGTGAAGTGCAGTGTGGTGGGGGTGGGGGTGAATGACGGTGTCAGTTGGTCTTTGCACCTCTTGGACAATTTCACTGAGACTGCGGTCTCTTGGGAGGAGGATGAACTGTTTGGTGATACAAACTGATCTACCTTGGATAGTGGTTGCATCGATGTGCAGAGCAGAGGTGCATCAGAGGTCAGAGCAGGAAACTGAGATTGCCGTTTTGTTTGTGCAGAGATTTATATAGCCGGTGGGTGAGTTGGAGCCGTGTGCTGGAACGGTTGAATTCTTGTGAAGCGCAGAGATATGGGGAGAAACGGAGTGATGTGGAATAGAGGAAGAGATCGGGTGTGGTGCGGAGTTCGACAGATCGGTGTGGGTCGCAGAGATCTGGGGGCTGGGGAGCGGAGATATTAGGGATATGGTGATGGGAGGGGCCGGGTTTTGGGACATATCGCTCGCATGTTGGCGAATGGGAAGACTGTGGGCTGGTGCGGGGGACAAGGAGATCGTGCTTTTAATCTTGGGAGGAAACGGGAGGAGTGAGAATACAGAGGCGGGAGTCATGTGTGGAGGGGTAATTGTCAGAAGCGCTGGGAGAAGGGCGGATGAACAGGGAGATGGGCCGGATAGAATCGCAGAAGGGTCGGGGAACAGGTGGCGGACTTACGGGACTTGAAGAGGAGTCGACAGATGATGAAAGCCAGAGGGGACGGGGCTGTTGGAGAAATGACAGAGGGTACAGGAGGGCTTGGAAAGAGTTTTAGAGTGCATGCTGGAGCACGATGACAGTGAAAAATGGACTCGGTGTCTTTGGAGTGAGGGGCTTTGTGTAGGAGAGGAGAGGTGGTCCGAGAGATTGAGGAGAGAGATGAGGAGATGGACGAGAATCAGATGGAGAGGCTGATCAAAAAGACACAACATAAATCCAATGAGTTGAACTGTGGTCAGGAGAAGGGTGATTGTGGTCCGGAATTTCAAAGACTGAAGATAGAATGACAGACTTCTGCACGAGTGAGGTATGGAGCTCCTGCCGAGAAAGGAGATGAGCGATTGCGGAGAGAACTGTGGATTGTGTAATCCGCGTGGGTAATGTTAATGGTGAGATGTTTGACCTGCTACAATTCCGGTGTTTCATAGTCTGCAGCCGATTTGATCCTGATCAGCACTTCATTTTTTGAATATTTCACTCTCCACCGCCCAACTCTACTTTGTTCACCTTACAGATCCGCCGTCGGACCCAACTCGGGAACCCCAGAGAGAAACGACTGGAGGACTGGCTGCGGGTGAGACCACCACCCCAGAAAGGTCTGCGAGCTCAGGTATCAGTGGTGGGTTCAAATGTGAAGGGAACACTGCTCACCATGTTCAGTTGCTGAGATTAATCCGAACTCGGACTGAGGCCAATGTTCTTGGATAGCAGTGTTTGGGAGGGCACGTTGATGGATGGAGACCCCATGATGTTGGTTTCTCCACAGATCGAGTCTTCCATTCACTGAACTTCTGTCTCTGAGTGTGAACACTTTTCGGTATTTCGACCCTCCCATTTTCCTTTTCCTTTAATCCGGACCCGAATAATTTCACAAGGAAATGGTCCCCAATATTCGCCAATTGGACAATCCACCCAGGAAGCGTCCTCTGTTGCATCGGGAGACACATTGTCAGGTACTAGGTCTTGTATCAATCCATCTCTCTCTGTGATGTCGAACCGCTGGTGGGACATTCACCTGCTGGACGTGCAGTGCAGTGTGGTGGAGCTGGGGGTGAATGACGGTATCAGTTGGTCGTTCCAACTCATGGAGAATGTCGTTCCAACTCATGGAGGTGTGTGATGATTATGGAATGGATGGGGAAAGTAAGGAATGTGGGATTCAGAGTGAGTGTTGGGAATGGTCCAGAAAGAGACCTGGTGAAGAGCAGGGGGATGGAGCGAAACGGAGACATAGGCTGTGTAAGGAGAGCTCGGGTGAGGTGTAGTTTTCGACAGATCGGTAACGGACGATGAGATGGAGGGATTGGGGAGGGCAGATTTTGGTTATATGGTGATGGAGGGACCGGGGTTTAGGAACGGAGAGCTCATAAGTTTACCAATGGAAAGACTGGGGGCTGGTGCAATAAGAGAGCTGGTGGGGTTGCAGGAAGATCGTGAGAAACGAGGATTTTGATGGTGAGCGATACTGAGAGGATTGATAAGAGAGGGGAGGGAGTCATGTGGGGGCGGATCATTGACTGAGGCGCTGGGAGAAAGGAGAATTGTGCGGACGAACTGGGAGCCGGACTGGGTGGGATTGCAGAAGGGGCGGGGAGTAAGAGGCGGATTTCACGGGACAGGAGTGCCTGTCAAAGGAGGGGAGTGGGCTGATGGAGCAATTACAGAGGGTACAGGAGGGGCTGGAAAGAGGTGGAGAACGATGACAGTGAAGAAGGGACGGCGTCTCGATTGATGTTGTGTGGGAGGGGAGATGTGGTTGAGTGATTGAGAAGAGGGAGGGGTGATAGGGGAGAGTCGGATGGAGTGGCTAATCAGAGTGACACAGAGTAAATGCAGAGAGTTGAAGTGCTGGGAGGAAAATGAGGACTGTGGTCAGAACTTTCAAAGACTGAGAATAGAATGACAGACATCTTCACGAGTGAGGTATGGATCGAGGGCGGAGAGAGGAAATGAGAGATTGGGGATTGAGGATTGCACTGTGTTATACTGGTGGGTAATGTTATTGGTGAGAGGTTTGACTGCTGCATTCTCGGTGTCGCTGGGGGTCATCACCTCTGGTAACTTCCATCGTCTGCAGCCGATTTCATCCTGATCAGCTGTTCATTTTTTAATGTTTTAGTATCCCCCACCCAACTCCCATTTTCTTTCCCTTACAGATCTACCATGGGACACAATTCGGGAACCCCAGGGAGCAATAACCGGAGTACTTGCTCGAGATTTGACAACCAGCCGAGCAGGTTCTGCGAGCTCAGGTATCGGTGGTGGGCGTCATTGAAGGGAACTCTGCTCCCGATGTTCATGTAGCTCACATTCATCCTGACTCGGACTGATGGCAGTGATCTGGGGTGACAGAGGTTTTGGAGGTAGAGTTGGTGGAGATAGACCGGGTAATGTTGGTTTCTCCACAGACCTGAATTCCCTGAACTCCTGTCCATGCCTGTTGACCGTTTTCTCTGTTGACACTATCCCGTGTATCTGTTCCTTGAATCCGGATCCGGAGAGTTTCAAATACCAACAGCCATTTCTCCGTCACAAGGGGAGATACATGCTCAGGTACCAAGTCTTGTGTCAAACCATCTCCCTCAGTGATGCTGGACAACCCGGTGACCAGGTCATTCCCCTGCTAGACGTGGAGTTCAGTGTGGTAAGGGTTGGGGTGAATGACCAGCTGAAGGGGTGCGTGAGTAGCGGTGTGACTTGTTCCTTCCACTGCACGCAACATTTCAGTGACACTGCGGTCCCTGAGAGGAGCGTGAGCTCTGTATTCATGGACAGAAAGTCACCTTGGACAGAGGCTTGATCAATGTGCAGAGCGGAGGTGTACCAAGTGTCAGAGCAGGAAGTGTAGACTGCGGCCTAGTTTGTGAGGTGATGAAGGTGGCCGGTGGGGGAGTTGGCGACATGTGCAGGAACGATTGGGGATTGGGGCTTGGATTTTTGTGGGGTCTTCACTGAGGAAGAAGGGAAGGGCAGCCCAGCAGCATCAGGAAAGTGCGCGCCATCAGGTTCAGTGGTCCAGCGGTTGTAAATGTGATCTTCTAACGATGATGGGGCAAGGTCTGGTCTGTTCAAGGAAATGATCAAGAAAGGTGGAAGGTGTAGGGAGAGACCTGGGGGTTCAGAATGATTGGCGATACAGAGTGATATGGTATGAACGGAGAGATAGGGGAAAGGAAGTGACTGGTGTGGACGGAGAGATAGGACATGGAGCGGAACAGTCAGTTCGTTCAGGGATGGAGAGATCTGGAGATGGTGATTGGAGGACAGGATATTAGCATTGCGGAGATGGTATGTTGGCGAAAAGAGAGTCCTGGGGATGTGGATGGACAGCAGTGACTGGTTAGTGTATGGAGAGAGCTGTTGGGGGTACCGGAAGAGTGGGAGAAACGAAGATGGTGACACTGAGAGGAAGAGGCAAGAGGAACGCTGCAGTGGGCGGGAGGACAGCGAGAGTAGGAAGTGGAATACAAAGGAACGAAAAGTGGCAGAGAGGGCGTAAGTGAGTGGACAGAGAGTGCGAGGGACAGGAGAGGATGTAAGACAAATGGTAGGGAGCGATTGGAACAATAGAAGAGGGGATAGGAGGGATTGGAAAGAGACAGAGAGTGAATAATAGAGAAGGACGATGGTGAAGAAGGGAATAAGCGACGGTAGTGTGGGGTATGTTTATGGGCGAGGAGATGTGTTCTGAGCGACTGCCGAGTGGGGCAGATGGAGAGGAGGATGTAGAGACTGCAGGAAGTTAAAATGGGGGGAAGGAGAGAGAACAACGTGGATTTTGAGAGACTCAGGGGAGAATGACAGAATGCTTCACGAGGGAGGAATGGTGCTCTTGAGGAGAGCGCAGACGAGAGATGTGGGACAGAAGGGTGGACTGTGTTTTGGCGGTTGGTCATGTTAAGTGTGACAGGGTTGACCTGTTACACTCTCGGTGTTACTTGGGGTTATCACAGAGCTCCCATTGTCTGCAGCCAAACGAGTTTATCCTGGTCAGCTGTTCAATGTGCAATGTTACCTCCCTCCTTTCTCTTCCTCTGATAGATCCAAAGTCAGACACAAGTCATGAGCCCCAAGTTACAAAGAGTGGATAAACTGCTCCGGGTTTGACCACAACCACAGCAGAGTCTTCGAACTCATGTATCAGTGATGAGGGTCATTGAAGGGAAAGCTGTTCCGCTTGTTAAGTCGTTGAAATCCATTTCGACACGGACAGTGACAGGGCAGTGACCTGGGGGACAGAGGTTTGCGAGGGAGATTTTGTGGAGGGAGACCTGATGATATTGGTGTCATGTCCGACCCAGACCTCCAATCCCTGAACATCTGCCCAGCCTGTTGACTTGGTTCGGTGTTTCCACTCACCCGTGTCCCCGTTCCTTTGTTAAACATACGGAGACTTCTATGACGGAAAAGCCCAAAGGATTACCAACCGAAGAACCCACACAGCAGCAGTCCTCTGCCCCATCTGGAGACGCATCCGCAGGTACTAAGTCTTGTGTCAATCTCTCAGAGTTAGATTGATCGTTGGGGTGGGGAAGGAGAGACTTGGATGTAGGGGACGGATGTGTGGTGTGGGATCGGTCCTTATGGAAAACAGTGAAATTGCATTGAGTGAATATTCCTGAGTTGGTCAACCCCATAGTCGCTTCTAAACAGTGACACTTCAAGGGAGGTGAGTCCGAAGTCACATCCACAGTAACCAACAGACAACACGGGATCACAGCGTGCCTCAAGGTCCCAGTGTCTGCACTTTAAATCTCCTATCAGTGTTCTAAGAACACTCACGCTGCCTGTTTCAGATGGACTCTCCAGGACCGTTCCAGGTAACCAGACTCAGACCAATTCCAATGAACGTGCGAACATTGCAGTCTTCGGTCTGACTGGGGAGGTTGAAGCCTTCCTTCAGTAATGGTCTGCCACATGAACGTCGGTGCTGACCCTGTCATTGCAGGACCCCGGCGAATGTGTGCAGAGGAAGCCCATGGCCCCAGTCTCAACCTTCACCTTTCCACCAATGCTGCAACAAAATTTGTTTCAGTAGTCCTGAGGTTAGGCTGAACCACAGAAAGACGTCCTCTGGCAAAGGGTCTTCAACCTTCACCTGTATGTCATTTTCCACTGATGCCATCTGATCTGCTGAGAGTCAAAGAGTGGTTCAACATCGAAATGTTCATCAACCCTTATCCCTTTTTGTTCGTATGAGGACCGTATCCCTCTATGCCTTGCCTATTCAGGTACAGGTCTTAATTATTCTGAAGGAGAGATCATCCCAGGATCCACCACCTCCTCTGGCAACAAGATCCAGATATCAACCACTTTCTGTGTAGAAAAAAAACCGTCACCTCTCCTTCCTCTCATCCTCTGTCCCCTTGTTTTGATCACACTGACTCCCGAATGTTTCCGACTGTCCACACGATATTTGTATTAATTTTGCAGAACTCCATCAGATCCCACCTCCATTCTTTTGTTCCATGAATAACACATCCAACTTCTCCAACATTATCCAGAACACAAGTCCTCCAATCGAGGGATATCCTGGTGAACCTCCTCTGAAGTCTCTCTAGCACAACGACATCCCTCCTGCCGTGTGGTGACCAGAACTGCACACAGTACGCGGTGAGGTCTCACCAATGTTTTGTCAATTTGCAACACAACGTCCCAATTTCTGTACTCTACGCTCCGTCCTGCGAAGCAAGCATGCCATGTGTCTTCTTCACAATTGACCTGTGTTACCACTTTGAGGGATTCTTGGACTGTTGTGGCTGAGGGGGTGAACCAACAAAGGTTTGAAAATCAGGACGGGTGGATGATCGCTGTCCTTTTCCACAGGTTAGGGAAGCCTCAAACTAGAGGGCATAGGTTTTTGAGAGGAAAAAGATTAAAAGGGAATATCTGGTCAACTTCTTCACAATGAGGGTTACAGATATATGGAAGGACCTGCCGGAGGACGTGGTGGAGTTGGGTACAATTTCAGCATTGAAAAGACACTTGCACTGGTGCATGGAGAGGAAAGGTTTGGGAAGATGTTGGCCAAATTCGGGCGTGGGTCTATCTGAGGGAGGCAACTTGATCAGCATGGACGAGTTGGGCCGAAGGGCCTGTTTCCGTTTTGTTTCACTTGAGTCTCTCGGTCTCTTGTCTCCGTTCGTCTGTCTGTGTCTGTGTCTCTCGTGAAATTAAAATAGAACAACAGGAATAATTGGCAAGGGGTAGGGGGAGCAAACAAGGCGTTAGGGACCTGTGGAATGGGTGTCCATGGGTGGGGGGAAGAGAGAGAGAGAGAGAGAGAGGAGAGGACACATCCTGTGAGCAGCACTCAAGCGGACTGTGATCTTCCCGTTGTCACTGAGCTGTTGTGTTCAGGTAAAGAGAACCGGTGGAATCAGGTGAAGGTGACATCGAATGGAGACATGAGTGGAGAAGAACTGATGGATGCCACTCGGCAAAAGGTGAGGGAGTTAAATGTAAAGGGAGGGAAGGGAGAGGACAGGACGGAGATCTCGTCTAGTCCGTCCTCGCAGAGGAACAGAAACTACGTGGTGGGGGTGGTGAGGGATGGAAGGACGAACACGGGGACAGATTTTCCCCCACTGTCTCTCTCTCTGCCATTCACCTGTCCTTCTGTCTCTCTTCCTTCTCTCCCTCCTTTCTCGCCTCTCTATCCCCCTCTCGTCTCCTGTTCTCTCCTCAGCTTCTCCATTCTCTCCCCACCCTCACCCCTCTTCCTCTACACCTCACCCTCTTCTCCCTTCCTCTCCTCACCTCCCTCCTCTCTCCTCTTCCCCTTCTCTCCGTCCTCTCCTCTGTCTCATTTCTCCACTCCTCTTCTCACATCCTAGTTCCCTTCCTGCTCTCCCCATCCTCTCACCCCTTCTGTCCCACCGCTTAGCTCACTTCTCACCCCCGATACCTACGTCTGTAACCCTGAACAGTTCACTCACCCCCTTTTATAACCCCGCTTCTCTCACCGTCTTCCCTCCCCTCCCCAGCCTTTCCCTTCTCCCAGACGTCCCCATCTCCATTCCCCTCTCCTTCCGCCCTCCCCGTCCAGCTCTTCCTCCCTTATTTCGACCCTCTGACCCTCCCCTCAATACCTTTATTGCACTCCACTCCTCCTCATTCCCCTCTCTCCACTCTCTTCCCACTCTCTATCTCTTCCCTCTCTCTGCTCCCTTCTCCTCCTCTCCCCTTTGCCCATTCCTTATCTCTTCCCTTCACTCCCTTGATGTCACCCCCTTCTCCCTGCCCATGCCACGACCAACTTCTGAACCACCTCTCCGTCTCCCTCCCCAGCTACGTTGACAACCTCCACTCTCTGCCACGTATCTGTGCTGTTGCCGCTCTGTCTGCCTTTCCCAGTACCACACCCCTCTCACAGCCCCTTTCTCCTGACATCCTACTTTTCCAGTATCTCACCTTTTCCAGTAGTATCTCATCCTACTTTTCCAGTATCCCTTCGGTGTGTCGCAGCTCCAGGAGATGTTTGGTGATCCGGACCCGCAGCTCGAGGTGGAGCAGTGTTCGGAAGACTGACGGAACTCAGCCGTCAACAAGTGGCGTTGCTGCCATTCCAGCCTTGACCCTCGCTACTTCCGCCCGCGCAAGCCTCGCCTATGCCAAGGGAAATCCCCGAACGAGTTAATCATCGTCGTTCGTTCCACTGCAGCTGATCCCCTTTCTGATGCTGGGTGCTAGTCTTTAGTCTGTAACACACAGTGAAGTACGGCCCCATCATTGAGTGGTGAGCTCCGGACTGTTGAACTCAGAGGGACCCCACAGACTGGCCTGTTTATTTTTAATTTGGGAGGGGGGAGTGGGATCTCCCATTTGGTTGGGAGGTTCATTGAACACCTTCCACAGTGTACGTCCCCCAGAAATACCGATAACTCTGACACAGTTCACTCCAGGACCCCCTTTGGCGAAGTATGATACATCACACACCCCTCACAGTCTCCGGTCCCTGTAAACACAGACAACATCGACACTCCTCATTACACGAAAACCTCTGCTCTCAGGTTATGAGGAAGGTGCCCTGTGCTTCAGGGTAACAAGGAATGCATTACGGATAGGGAGAGGGACAGACAGGAGGCTGAGCTGGTCGGGATGATGAGGGGCGGGGTGGGTGGTTGTAAAGGATTGAAGGGGACCAGGAATAATTAATGGTTTAGAACGAGTTCTCTCTTCCTTCCTCAGAAGCACAAACACACGCCTACCTACAAATACTCCTGACCCCTCAACAACACACTGAATCTCAAACACTCTCCACCTCTTTCACACATTCTCGATCTCTCTCAGACAAACTCCTCATCTCTCTCACAGGCACACTCCCTGTCTTCCTCACACCGACACTCCCTCTCTCTCACGAACACATTCTCCATCTGTCTCGCACACATTTTCCATCTCACACATAAACGCTATTTCTTTCTCACACACTCTCTATCTTTCTCTCTCACACTCCCTCTCCCACTCACTCTCCATCCCTCTCTCACAAGAGCTACATTTCTGTCACTCACACTCTCCATCTCCCTGTCTTATGTCTCCAACTCTCTCACACACGCACTCTCCAGCTCTCTCTCGCACACACTCCGGAGATGAAATGGAGTGGAAGACCGGAGGGGAAGGTCAAGTCTACAAGGAGTTAAATGGCTAAACACTGAGACAATCCGAGCCTCAGCACAGTTCCTGAATATTCTTTGTTTGTAGATGATGGTTTGAATCGCTATTGCTTTCTGCTTGCTCAATAAACCTGCAACTTCTTAACCGCAGAGTTTGTGAAGTGTTTGCTGTTTTACATTCTGTAATTACAACAATGCAGAGAGGTGAAACTTGCTGCATTTTAGTTAGGAGAACGCAGTGCGGGTGGGACGGGTAGAACTGACACTCGAGTCGACAATGTGCAGGGGAGGGAGTGAGTGGACTCTGTGCTGAATAGCTGAGGTTGCCCGGCTGCTGCCACCGTCCCATAATGTTCAAGGAGGACATGTCCCTGTCAACACATTCTGACATGGAATAAGGAGGTGGCAATCCGTGGCTAGAATGGGGAAGGCTGAATTGGTTTGGGACAAGATCCAGATAAGTATCGGGCAGATTCTCGAGGAACAGGTATCGTTTGCGACAATAGATTTAATTATACAAATTAAAATTCAAGAAAACTGCTTCATATTCGTACCAGGGGGCAATGACTGAAGGCAAGTTATGACACTGACCCTGTGTGCATGCAATGGGACTGAGCTCCAAACGTTTCAGCTCAGAATATCCCTCTTCCTGTGAATATTTTGCTCAAATCTCTGACCCTCAGGTCAGGGGACTGTTACTAGTTGAGCGCTCAGACCAAGTGGGAGAACTGCATGAACTAATGGTGGAGAACCGGACATCTTCATTTTAATCTTCACCTTCAGTTACACTGTTTACTTCTTTCTCTGTCCACCTGAAAAACAAAACAGAGCTTCGATGCAAGGAATGTCAGAACGAACCCATCAAATCAGCATAATTAATATCCTATGACAGCACTAAGAACACAGAATAGTCCAGTGCAGGAACAGGACCTTCAGCCCATCATGCCGAATTAATCAAATCCCATCTGCCTGCACATGGTTCATATCCCTCCATTCGCTGCCTGTTCATCTGCCTATCTGAATATCTCTGAAAAGATGCGTTGTATCTGTTACTGTCATGGTTCTGAGTTCTGGCCCTCAATTTGGCTCATTAATGCCTTGTTGTCCAGCACATGGATTCCATGCTGGACTGATTAGA
>JARFYF010000075.1:485910-501283 GCA_030265395.1 Rhina ancylostomus
TATCCTGACTCCAGTCGTGTATTGGTGTGCCGCATTTGGGTTCTCTGTGAGTTTGATCTGGATCAACATTGTGACACACAGTGCAGAAGATCGGCACCGGGATTTTACCTGAATGGGAGCGTTTTACTTACAATGAGAGATTGTTTAAACTGTGTTTGACTTTCCTGGAGCGCATGCGGCAGAGAGATGGCCTGATATTGGTGAGTAAAAGTCATGAGAATATCCTATCCTTGAGATAATCATCATTGTTTACCATTGCTGGGCGTGTGTTGACCGCCGATCAGGTTACCAGGTGAGAGATTGAGGTTTATGGAATTGAGTGGCTGGAATGCGGAACGCACTGCCCGAGGAGATGGCGAGGGAGTTTGAAGGTGAAATTACAGTGCAGCGAAACACTTCAGGTTCTTTTAGTTTAACAAATTTAACTATTAAATTCAGGGTGGACTTCACCCGTTTGTGCCAGAATTCACGTGTTGGTGCCAGAATTAAGAATTTGCAGCATGAATGCAGTTTCGTGCGCGATATCAAAGGGGTCATCCATTTCCAAACTTGAGCACGCAATTTGCCAAAAAATGATTAACACAAATTCCGACGCCCACAACAAGATTAAACTGTCGGTTGTACTGAAGAATAAAAAGCTGGAACAGCTTCGCTTCTCCATCTCCGGATCACAATCGCCACCAAGTTAACTGCAGGAGAGAACAAAACAAAGAGAGAAAATTTTGATTGGACCCGGAGAAAAAACAGCAAGATGAAAGCGCCAGAAACGAGGGAAAGTATCACGTCAGTGTTTAACGTTGGCTGTGAACGTCGCGGATTATGACACCAAGGGTTACCAATGCTTTCAATAGTTCAGATCGTCAGACAAAAATATGGCTGCTGGTCATGATTATTATGTATGCAATTCCCATTGCAGTCAGAGGTGGTGCCCTCGGTCACTCTGCTGATGACTGCTCCGGCCGATTCCATCGTTCTTTTGTTAGCGGCGTAGAGAGAAGCAAACCTGAAACAGGGTCTTCAGTTCATCGACTCCACTCTGTCCATCAGCCACACATCTGCTTGATTGCATCGTCCATTCTGATGTCTACGCATAGATTCTTCATTTCATCTGCATCATATTAGGTCTGGAGTCACGGCATTCGTTTCATGAGCCAACAAACAAGCCAGCAATGATGAGCAGAAATAGCTAATGCATCCTTGTTGACGCGTGTTGGAGGTTCACAGGACATTCACGGGTATTTTACCTGGATAGGGCACTTCAGTGACATGTAAAGATTGTTTAAGCTGGTTTCTATTCCAATGGAGGACATGGGGTAAACAGGTATGCTGAGAATGGTGCATAAGTTTCTGAGGACGACCGACAGGGGAGATGGCAATTATTAGCCATTGGTAGGTGTGTGTCAACCGGGTGGGCGAAAGTATGAGTTCAGATGGGAATTGTGTGGTTGGAATTCGGAACGCGACGTCCGAGGAGGTGGTGGAGCTTGCGAGAGGATGAAATTCCAGCCGGATAATAACTTGGTATTGATATTGGTATTGGTTTATCATTGTTACTTGTACCAAGATTCAGTGAAAAACTTGTCGTGAATACCGTTCGAACAAATCGTACAGGCAGTATGTTCAGGTATTTTGTGGTTTAATCAATTTAACAATGAAATCGAATGGGTACTTCATCGCGTTCCTCAGTTCTTCTCTGAACCTTCTTTGGGTCTGGAGATAAATAAACGTGCTTCTGCAGGAACTGATAATTTGTGACATAAATGCTATTTCTTGCATGATGGCAAGCGGATCAGTCAAGAACGGCTTATTGTAAGCAGTTCGGAAATAAATGACATGAACTATCGTCATCGCCCACAACAAGATAAAACTGCTAGTGATACTGAAGAGCAAAACGATGGATTTCCTTCGATTTTTCAACTCCGGATCCATGTCATTCTCCCCATTGTTGTGGATCCGGAGCCCTCTGCGGACTCTACTGGCCGTTAAAATCCGTCTAACCGTCAGGGTATTGAGCTATAATATCAGTAAGAAGGGAATGCAAGAGTTTAAGACGCGATGAATTATTTCAAATGCGATCCAGGCTGGGTAAGTGAAGAAGCTTTGTTTGAGACTGCACTCTCAGGGAACACCATCAATAAAATACTCATGTTTGTGAATGAAGTACACAGGTACAGACTGAAGGGAGATTAGCACACTCACTGCCCCGATAACCACAGCCGCCGTTCTCTCTGTGTAATATTTTGTTTTCAGCTTCTCACAACAAATGGCCGCAAATCGATCGAAGGTGAAAGCGACCGTCAGCCAGACAGAGACATACGTGGCAGCACAAAAAAGAACGACAGTGAGGCTGCAGACTGGAGTGATGCGCAGGAATGAATTTGAGAAATAAATCCGACCAGTCTCTCTCAGAAAAGGACCAGTGAGAACGACCAGGAGGTCGGCCGCTGCCATTGCCACCAGGTAGCGAGTTATACATTTGGAGAGTGCGCAGTTTACCCGGGACAGGTTCAGAATCGCCACCAAGTTAACTGCAGGAGAGAGCATAAGTAGCAGATCAATTGTTGAATCGGTGCGGAAACAAACCAACAAAATGACAGGGCCATACACGGGAGTACGAATCACATCGATGTTCACCGTTGGCTGTGAAGGTCGTTGATCGCGACAACGAGGCTTACCAGGAACTCCAATGGCTAAAATCACTAGAAAATAAAATCGCTCGATTCCTGTGATTATGGTATATCCAATTCCCATTACAGTGACTGGCTGCGCCCTCTGCTCCTCTGTCAGCGACTGTTTCGGTCGAGACCCTGAAGAAGTGTACCTGATTTATATTGGACTCACAGATCTACCCCTAATCATTGATTCGGCAACTTCATGTTTGAAAAGTCGACCAAGGCATTTAAGGACATTAAATCAGGTCCACTGACTCTGGTGAAAATAAAGTGACTAATCGAGTACAAAGATCGTAAGGACAAACAAATGATCTCATTCGGTTTTCTCCCAGGGATGAAGGAATGTGTGTTCAGATGGGACTTGACCCAGCAATAATGGACGGCCTCTCTGCCAGTCACGACTTTTACCATCGGAGTCTTGATCAATAATAATGAATCAGATGGTTGGGTGCAAGATCATGCAGACGCAGAGAGGGTGGACAATCAAAATATTTCTCCCGTGGTTCGGGTGTCAAAACCGAGAGGGCATTGCTTCTGGTGCGATAAGGTCTGAAAGTGAATTTGAAGCGTGTGTTTCGTTTTCAGAGAGAGTATTTGACATCTGGAAGGCTCTGCCAGAGGACGGAGGGGAATCAGAAACTGTTTCAGAGACATTCGGATCGACACATGAATGGGTAAAGCAGAGAAGGATTGGACCCAGTGCAGGGGAATAGGATCAGTGGAGATGGGTAAAAAGGTCTGCATGGACGTGGCGCACCGCAGGTCCTGTTTCTCTGCTCTGCAACTCTGTGACTCTACTGAGGACGGCGCTTAGGTTTGAAAGCCTGAAATTGTATCAGTTGGTAATGAGGGGAGGATTACGTTCATGTCCTGTACTTGCACCCGTGCTTGTCGTTTACTGCAGCCCTGCAGTGGTTGAAGGTAACCACTGGGTTCGGTGCAGAGTTAGAGTCCTGGCCTGGAGCTGATGGCATTAGTCCTTTCCATGTACATTGGGAGATGGGCGGAGGAGCAGACTGGGGAGAATGGGTGACAGAAAAATATTCGAGGAGAATTGGATTGCACTATGAGCCAGCATGGAATCGATGTGCACGATTTCCTCCTTCGAAGATGTGAGCGACGATGTAAAAATATCGGTGCGATCCTGCGTGATTGGCACATATCGGTCAAGTGGGTTTTTGTGAATTGGGGAGGAGTCTGGCATGAACAGTGTTTGGAAGTGTAACATTCAACGACATGGAGAGAAGCAGCGTTGAAATTAGCCTTCGTCCCATCGGCTCCACACTGACCATCAACCACACACCAACACGAATCCTGCATTGATCCCATCTTTAGTCTGATGTATGCGCCCAGAATCCACGTCTCAGCTGCACTTCAAATTACAGATTCTCTCACAATTATTACAACTGTTATTGTTCTTGTTCTCATTACCATTGTCACGATCACTGCCATTCCTATTTAATCGGTAGTACGGCATTTGACCATGCAGCTCCACAAGATGTGTCACGAGTCCATTCACCGCTTCCATTCCCAACATCCACTGAGCTAAGAAGTCCTTCCCGGTTCAACAGCGATTCCCTTACATTTCTTCTAATCTTGTAGTCCGCATTCGGTGTTCACAATCTTGTCTCAAATGCATGGAAGAAAACACACTTGTCAGTTTGCCGGACACCTCCCGAGAAATGGAGTTGTATAGCACAGGCCCTTCAGCCCAACTCGCCCATGCACACCAACTTGCTAACCCGAGCTCGTTCTGTTTTTTTGCGTCCGGCCCGTATCCTCTCTACCTTTCCGATCCGTGTACCTGGGGAAATGACTTTTAAACGTTAGAATTGTATCCACTTCCGCCACTTACTCCTGTAGCTCGAACCAAATTGCACCAACTGTATGTGAGATATGTGTCAGAGAATTAGAGAATCATAGAACAGGACAGTACAAAGCACGCTCTTCGACCCACAATGTTTTGACGAACTTTAAACCTCGCCTCAGTCGATCTAACTCCTTCCTTTTACAAATTCCTCTATTTTAAATTTCTCCATCTGCTTATCGAGCAATATCTTGAATTTGACCAATGTTCCTGCCTCCACCACTACCCCAGGCAGCGCATTCCATGCTCCAACCACACTCCAGGTAAAATACCTTCCTCTAATATCTTTCTTGAACTTCCCACCATTACTTTAAAGCCATACCCCCTTGTATTGAGCATCGGTGCCTGAGAAAGAGTCGGCGGCTGTCTGCTGTATTCCTCTTAATATATTGTGCACCTCTGCGCTGAGTTGTCTCATCCTATTTCTCTTCAAAGAGTAAAACCCTACCTCGCGTAGTCTTTTCTCAAAATGCACACTCTCGTAACTAGGCAGCATCCTGGTGTATCTCCTCTCCGCCCTTTTCAACGCTTCAATATTCTTCCGAAAATGAGGCGACTAGAACTGGACACAGTATTGTATTTGTGGTCCAACCAGAGTTTTGTAGAACTGCATCATTACCTCGTGGCTCTTAAACTCCATCACACGTCCCGTGAAGCTAACATCCCATCAGCTTTCTGAACAACCCAATCCACCTGTGAGGCAACTTACAGGGATCTGTGGATATGATACTCCCGATCCTTCTGCTCCTCCACACTACCCAGAATCCTGCCATTAACTCCGCCTTGGAGGTTGTCCTTCCAAAGTATACCACTTCACAATTCTCCGGACTGAACTCCATTTGCCACTTCTCAGCCCAGCTCTGCACCCTATCAATGCCGCTCTTCAACCTTCGACAATCCTCCACAGTATCCACAGCACCACCAAACGTTGTGTTGTCTGCAAACTTGCCAACGCACCCTTCTACCCCTGATCCAAGTCAATAATAAAAATCACGAAAAGAAGAGGTCTCAGAACCGATCCTTGTGGGACACCGCGAGTCACAGCCCTCTAATCAGAATGCACTCCCTCCACCACAACCCTCTGATTTCTACAGGCAAGCTAATTCTGAATCCACATGGCCAAGCTTACCTAGATCCCATGCGCTCCGAACCTCTGAAGAAGCCTAGCATGTGGAACTTTTTCAACTGCCTGACTAAAATCCATGTGGACCCCATCTACTTTCCCTCCCTCATCGAACTGATTGGCCACCTCTTCAAAGAACCCTATCAGGCTTGTGAGACATGATCTGCCCTTCACAAAGCCATGCTGGTAGTCTATGATCAGACCATGATTCTCTAAATGCCCATAGATCCTGTCTCTCAGAATCCTTTCCAACAACTGCCGACCACAGATGTCTGGTTGACTGGTCTATAATTCCCTGGAGTATCCCTACTACCTTTTTTTTGGATAAGGGGACAACATCTGTCACCCTCCAATCCTCCGGTACCACTCCGGTGAACAACGAGGACTCAAAGATCCAATCCAACGTGTCCGCAATATCCTCCCTCGTCTCGCGGAGCAGCCTGGGGAATATCCCGTCAGGCCGGGGGAGTTACTTGCCCTAATATTTTCTAACAGTTCCAACACATCCTCTTTCTTCATACCAACATGCTCTGGAACATTAACCTTACCCACACTGTCCTCGGCGTCGTCAAGGCCCCTCTCCTTGGTTAATACTGAAGAGAAGTATTCATTGAGGACCTCACCACTTCCACATCTTCCAGACACATTTTCTCACCTTTGTCTCTATTCGGTAGTACCGAAACTCTCGTCATCTTACCGGTCTTCACAGAAGTGAAAAATGCCTTGGTATTTTCCTTAACCTTACTCGCCAAGATCTTTGCATGTCCCCTTCTTGCCCTCCTCAGCTCCTTCTTGTTCCTTCCATGCTGCCCTATAATCCTCGTGTCCAATCTGATCCTTGCTGCCGACACGTTATGTCTGCTGCCTTCTTCCTCTTAAATAGATGTTCTACCTCTCTTGTCACACATGGTTCCTTAACCCTACCATTCTTTCTCTTCCTCACCTGGACAAATTTATCCCTAACATCCTGCGAGATATCCCTGAACAACGACCACATCTCCACAGTATATTTGCCTTCAAAAATATCATCCGAATTTGCACTCACAATTTCTAGCCTTAGAGCTCATAACTTGTCCTTCCCCAATTAAATATCCTCCTGTCCTCTTTGCCCCTATCCTTGTCTATGACAATGCCAAACGTTAGGGAGCGGTGGCTACTGTCCCCCAAATGCTCACCTAACTGCTTAGATCTGTCACCTGACCCGGTTCGTCACCGAATACATATCTAATATGGCATTCCATCTAGTCGGCCTGTCAACATACTGTGGCAGGAAGCCGTCCTGGACACACTTAACAAACTCTGCCACGTCTAAACCTTTGGTAGAAAACAGGTGCAAATCATTAATTGGGAAGTTGATGTCACCCATGATAACAAACCCGTTATTCTTGTAACTTTACAAAATTTGCCTCCTAATGTTCTCATCAGTATCCTTGCTGCTAACAGGGAGCCGATAGAATCGTCCCAGAGAGTAAATGCTCATTTCCTGTTCCTAACTTCGACGAATACTGACTCTGCAGAGGATCCTTCTACCAGTAACGGCACACCTCCTCCTTTTCTCCACCACCCCATCCCTTTTAAAACACTAAAATCCAGGAATATTCAGCATCCATCCTGGTGACAGCCATGTCTCTGCCAATGTCATTGTCCCATGTATGCATCCAAGTTCTCAGTTCATTACCCTCATTCCTGATACTTCTTGCATTTAAGTAAATACACTTAAGCCCATCCATCCATCTACTTTTATACCCTGCACTCTGCTTTTCCTTCCTCAAATCCTCTCTCTAAGTTAGATCTGACTTTACTCCATGCACGGCTTCAACTGTTCCCTCCTTCCGGTACACATATCCATCTTAAACTAGTTTAAACCTTTCCGAACCACACCAGTAAACCTGACTGCAAGTATGTTGGTCCCCCTCGAGTTCAGGTGTAACCCATTCACTATGTACAGGTCCCACCTTCCCTAGAAGAGATCCCAATGATCCAAAAATCAAAAACCTTGTCCCCTGCACCAACTACTCAGCCACACATTCATCTGCCATCTCCTCCTATTCACTGGCACTGGCAGCAATCCTGAAATTGTTAGACTTGAGTTCGTGTTCTTCATCCTTCTGCTAGGCTCTAACCTCCCTATTCAGGACCTCCTCCCCTTTCCTACCTAAGTCGTTGGTACCAAAATGTTCTACGACGTCTGGCTGCATACCCTCCCGCTCAAGAATGCTGTGGACCCTATTCAAGACATCCTGGCCCCTGGCACCTGGGAGGCAACATACCATCCTGGATTCTTGTTCACGTTCACAGAACCTCCTGTCTGTTCCCCTGAATATCGTGTCCCCTATCACTGTTGCTCTCTGCTTCTTTTCACCTCCTTTCTGAGCAGCAGGAGCAGTCACAATGCTTGAGACCAGGCTTCTGCCGCTGGATCGCTGAGGTCATCCCCTCAACAGCGTCCAAAGCAGAATACCTGCTCTTGGGGGGAACAGACTTCGGGGTCCTCTGCACTGTCTGCCTGTTCCCTTTCTCTTACTCTCCCCTGAGAGTCACCCATTTATCTGTCTCATGGACCTAGAAATACCTGCTCTAATGTGGGGTGACTGCCTCCCGATGCAGAGCATCGACATAACTCTCTCACTCACTGACGCTTGGCATTGTTTAGAGCTGCGACTCCCACTCATTAATTCTGAGACGAAGTTCCTCCAGACTGAAGCATTTGCTGCAGATGTGGTCGCCGTGCACTACAGCAGGATCCACAGGCTCCCACCTCATGCCGCTGAAGCACATCGCCTTGCCCTTCATCTGAAATATTTTTCAATCCAGTTGTAGTCTACTTAAAATATTATGACAAGAATAGTTAACGTTATCTTTCCTTTACTCACCAGCTGCTCACCAGTGGTGTTGCAGATGGCCTCCGCCTCTTGATGCCGAAGCCTGTTGTGCAAAAATCACTCACTCTGACTCTGTCCAATCCGACAATGTCCTCTCCAAACTGACCACTCCGTTTGACAGGATCTGCTTTTTATTGGCCCTTCTAAATTCGCCCGGACCTGTGAGGGACCCGTTTCCTGCCAACGTAGTTTCTACTTGCCGAGTATTGCTAGCATTTTCGTTTTGAAGATCAGGAGTTCACAGACGGATCGGAGAGGGTGAGAGTTGAATGGAGAATTACAGTGCCGGGCAACATGAGGCAGGGTCACGGTTGGCAGGCTGGCTCTGCAGCAGAGACTGAGTGAACCAAAACGAGATATAAACCTGTTTGACCTGGTCCTCAACATCCTACTGGCGACAGACACAACTGTGAGAACAACAATGTTGGAAATGACAACAGCGCAGTTTATTTGATACACCTCTGTCATGTCTCCCCTCATCCTCCTCCTCTCCAATGACTAAAGCCCTTGTACCTTCAGCCTCTCCTCATATTCCATATATTCTAATCCAGGCAGAATCCTGGCAAATGTCCTCTGCCCCGTCGCCAACTCCTCAACATCCTTCCTATAATGCGGTGACCAGAACTGAACACAGTACTCTCAGTGTGGTCCAAACAAAGTTTTGTGAAGCTGCATCATAACATCGCAGCTCTTAAACTCGATCCCACGATTCATGAAAGCTAACACCCCATAGGCCTTCTTAACTGCCCTATCCACCTGCGAAGCAACTTTCAGTGATCTATAGATATGAACCTCCAGATCCCTCTGCTCTTCTCTACTGCCCAGTACTTTTCCATTTACCTTGTACTCTGCCCTGGAGTTTGTATTTCCAAAGTGTACCACCTCACACTTCTCCGGATTGAACTCCATCTGTCACTTGTCTGCCCAGCTCTGAATCCTATCAATATCCCTCTGTGAGCTCAGACAGCCCTCCACACTCTCCACAACACCGCCGATCTTAGTATCATTCGCAAAATTGCTAACCCTGCCTTCCAGCCCTTCATCTCAGTCATCTATCAATATAACAAAAAGTAGAAGTCCTAGAAACGATCCCTGCGTGATACCACTAGTCACAGCCCTCCAGTCTGAGGTCACTCCCTCCACCACAACACTCTTCTTTCTACCGGCAAGCCAATTACCAAGCCACACGTCTAAGTTTCCCTGGACCTTCTGAAACAGACTCCCAAGGGTAACCCTAATCCTGGCAGGAACATGAAAACTCTGTACTCTCCAAATTTCGCCTTTGAAGGCCTTCCACTTACTGAGAACACCCTGAATAAAAAATAACTCATCCCAATCCACCCTTACTAGATCCTTTATCATTTACACAAAATTGGCCTTCCTCCAATTTAGAACCTCAACTCCAGGACCAGACCTCTCCTAAGCCATCAGTTTCCTGAAACTGGTGGCATTACGGTCACTGGACCAAAAAGCTCCCCTGCACATACTTCTGTCACCTGACCTGTCTGGTTCCCTAATAGGAGATCAAGTATTGCATTATCACTCTTTGGTACCTCAATATATATTGACTTCGACAACTTTCCTTAATACATTTGACAAATTCCAAGCCATCCAGCCCTTTCACAATGTGGGAGTCCCAGTCAATATTTAAGTCCCAGTCATTTATATGCCCACCAGAAAGACTCCTCTCTGCCCACAAACTTTTATAATCGAGTGGACCAGCTGAACCAGGTGTATCATATTATCACCCTCGAGTCCCGTGCGATGGGGCAATGGACACATAAAATGGCTGGACATCTCGGTGTGCATGGCATCACTGAATGGATGAAGCAACGTGGACCTGACAAAGGAAACTGTCAAAGATTGCAAGGTTTTTCAGCAGTTAAAAGGAGAACCCTCCCTGAAAGACCAGCTGCCCACATGAAAGGGGAACTGGCCCAGCCCAGACAAGACAGATCAAACACATTGGACCCCTGCCCAGCAGCAACGATTTAAGTACTTGCTCATTTTGGTTGACACCTGTTCGGGTCTTCTGATGGCAATTCCGTGCACAAAAGCTGATCAGGACCAGCCTCTGAAGGGATTGCAGACGTTAATCAGTTGTTATGTGGACCAACAAGAGATACAATCGGATAATGGGCCTCACTTCTCAGGACAAGCTATGACCTATTAGGCCGCCAGCTTTGGACGAACCACATCCTCTATTATCCCCAAGCATCAGGGTTGGTTGAGAGGATGAATGGACTTCTGGAGCAAAAAAAATATCCGTCTGCTTATACCAACCCGCACCCCACAGCGGTGGTGGGCTGTTCTGAATAACAGACATTCACCCCAAGGATAACCTATGACCAGAATTATCAAGTGTACCCCTGAACCTGAGGAGGAAGCAGGCACTGACGGAAGAGCTCCCGCAATGGGTAGGAACGTATGGGAGCACATGTCGAATTCCCCGGTTATAAAGGGGGAGATTGTTGCAGACGGAGACGGTAACACTTACTGGGTATCAGTGCAGGGGAAAAAACATCTGGTCTGTTGAAACAGGGAAAATTTATCAAAACGGGGGTAATCTGGAAATCTCTGCGAAACTGACAAAAGCTGATTTGTTTCCATTCAGTTGAAATGAGGGTGCGGGATGTAATCCTGTCAACAACGTGGCCTCTCCTCCGGGTTGATAATACCATCTGGATATGCGGCAAGAACACAGGGATCTCGTCCCAACACGAAAGAGGAGACATCTACGATCTGACAACCCTCCAACATTTATCTTGCCGTGATTTGAATATTAATTGTGCTTGCAGTGCAGTTTATTGCAGCTTGCCATCTCAAGCCAGAGATTAGGCGACTGAAGCGCCAGGCAGTATCGTATTATTTATTACCCATATGGAATCCACATTATATAACCCCGCAGTTTTACATTGACATTATAATGGATTTGTACTCAACGTGGTGTTTCACATTTTCTTTTTGTGAGAACATACCGATGAAGTCCAAGGAAAGAGTTAATTTAACCAAAAGTCATTTATGATTTTTCCTTAGTTTGTGCAGTAGTGAGTAACACAAGAGGGTGTCAGCTCGGACTGTGGGGATGCTTTGAGACTTGATATTCGATACCGGTGAAGAATGTTTCCTTCTTTACAGATTTGTTGTCTCTGCTTCTAAGTTAGGTTTTTAGGCCGATGGTCAAGACTGATAGGCAGGGAAAAGCTGATATCACGAAGGAATGGAAAAGTACTGAGGTAAAACTCATGTTCAGTTTTGGAGGGGTATAAACGGCGAGAATTCATTTGGACAAATCGGGACCTTCCCTTAGCCTGGGTCGCGACCGGTGCTGAGACAAAGCAGAAGGCTGCGGGAATGGCCATCATACACCCGACGTTCCTTCCGGCATTATATAGATCAGTTCATTGATTGACTGATAAGTATTATTTTCCTTCCTCTGTGTTTTAAGCGTTCATCTTCCTTTTTGTATTGTATTCTTCATGTCACTCTAATAAAGCAGTTTTTATAATCTTTAAGACGTCTACAGTTTGCAAATACCTCCTGCGGATGAATGTGGAAAGAACAAGGAACGAATTCTAAAATATTTCCGTTACAGATCTCATACCGCTCACGTCAACTTGTGCCCTGTTCCTTTGGAACAGCATGGGAATAGGTATTTGACTAACTACCCAATCTTTCCCTCCCATAAACTGATGTCCCTCCATTTGATTCATTATCATTGATCAAGATATTTTACCAAAATATTAACTGAAAGGGAAGACACCCATTACTGATGAATCTGACCCGTGTAAGTGCACATTCACTCACTCCTGGGAGAAGATCGATGACATCACTTGCATGTACTTGCGCTGTTTGTGCTAAATTAGCCACTTCAGTCAATGGGCCTGAAATACTGCCTTTGATGACGTGGTTAAAATGATGCTGCAGGTTCAATGCTCAGGGGAGTATTTCTGAATCCGATATAAATCTGGAACACTTGCTCAGAGTCTCTGCCGGAGCAGTCGCAGGCAGAGTGACAGACGGCGCAGCCTCTGACTATAATGGGAATTGGATACACAATACTCACGAGAATCGTGCGTATTTATTATCCTGTGATTTCAGCCATTGGTGTTCCTGGTAAGACTCATGTCTCGCGGTCAATGATGTTAACTGTGCTGTGATTCGCGGTATCATTTCGCGGCCCCTGTTTCCCTCAGTCGTCTGCTCGGACCCAGCAGTTCGACGACAAAATGCACCAACACACAGCTCCTTCAGTTTGTCACTGAACAGAGACAGCGCTCTTCCTCCAGGTCTGACATTACTATTGTGAGCCCAGAACCGGAATCGGAGCGGCAAAGGCAATGAAATGGATATTTCCGAAGCAAACAGGCTATTCTGCAAATACTTGCGGAAAAGCTAGAGAAGCAAGAGCCTCAAAGGTTACCGACAGATTCGAGAGTACGGAATTGTTGGGGTAAATGTATCAGCCGTGATCCGACAGAATGGAGGACGCCGAGGGGACGACTCTTTCCCCTGAAGAGCAGAATGTGCTTCGGCCACATTTTTGTCAACATCAGACGCTAGAAACACAAATTGAACAACTTATTATTGTCGAGTTTCCCCTGTACAGCTTTCAAGCTCTGCTGGAGGGAGAGCAGTTGAGATAATGTCACCTGCATCTTCAGATTGTGTTCGCTCTTCTCATTTTCAACGCTCACGATCCTCACCACAAACACTTCAGTCCAATGTCACAATTAAAAGAACCGCCAGGGCTGCACAATTCCCGCAGAGCAAGAAGCATCTGTATAAAGAGGCACTGGTAACGATTTCTCTGCAGAACACACTGGTGCGTCTGGACGAGCGTATTGCTCCTGTAAACAGGGGCTCAATTCTGAATATTTTTCCGCCATTATCCCGGAAGGATATCGCGCAACTTGTCGATGATGGGGAGGCACTGGATGCTTTGGTGGGGGATCTTAAATGGAAATAGACTCGAATTGCTGGAAATCGGAGTTTGATGGGTGTCACTGACGTTGGGCCGAATGGTTGTTTCTCTGCTCTATCACTGCGTGACATGTGACAACCAGTGGACTGTTTAATGCATCAGTTATTTTGTGAGACTGGGATTTGGTAGACACCCTGAAATGATATACCGCAAGGCCAACTCCTTTTTCACCCTTTCCTATTCCCTAACATATTCCAACTCATGCACATACGCAAACCACGCAACTCGGGCTTCGAATCCCACAAGATTACATGGGAATCACCTGCATTAGGTACAACGTTATCCGAGATGGACTACACCCATTCTCGGCTTCGGAGCTCACTTTCTTTGCTTTTGGCGTCGACATGATGTTTAATTATTTAGTCAACCGGCCCTTCACTGTGCAAGGAAGGCAGAGACTGAGGAGCCAAACCGTCTCTCTGCAATTTTCGCAATGTCCTTCCAAATGTCAATGTCATCTTTAGCGTCCAGCGACAAGGAATCATTTCTCTTCTTCTTTCTCTCTCTTAACAGTTAACCTGGTGGCGATTGTGATCCTGTGCCGGGGAAGGTGCGGTCTATCTAAATGTATCACTCGCTACCTGGTGGCGATGGCGGTGGGAGACCTCCTGGTCGTTCTCACTGATCCCTTTCTGAGGAGGCTTGGTCAGATTTATTTCCCGGATTCATTCCTTCGAATCACTCCCGTGTGCAGCCTCACTGTCGTCCTGCTTGCTGCGGCCACGAATATCTCTGTCTGGCTGACGGTCGCTTTCACCTTTGATCGATTTGTGGCCATTTGCTCTGAAAAGTGGAAAGCAAAATATTGCACCGAGAGAACGGCGGCTCTGGTTATAGGGACAGTGTGTGTGCTGAGCTGTCTGGTGACCGCACCTTGGTACTTTATTTATAAAGGGCAACGTTTCATTAATGGTGTTCCTTGGGGGTGCATACCGAAATTCAGCTTCTACACTTCATCAGCCTGGGCCGCATTTGACATGGTTGACCGCGTCTTAACGCCTCTCCTTCCCTTCTTACTGATCTTGCTGCTGAATGCTCTGACGGTCAGGCGCATCTTACAATCGAGCAGAGTTCGCAAGGGTCTCCGGGTCCGCAGCAGTGGAGAGAATGTCAAAGATCCGGAGATGGAGAACCGAAGGAAGTCCATCGTTCTACTCTTCAGCATCACCGGAAGTTTCATCTTGTTGTGGATGCCGAAAGTTGTGTTCAACATTTACAGACGTATTGCACAGAATAAGTCGAACTTAAATGAACCGCTTAGCATCACACAACAATCAGCATTCATGTTGCAGCTTCTCAGTTCCTGCACAAACACGTGTATTTATATCCTGACACAGAGCAGATTCAGAGAGGAGCTGAAAAACTCGATGAATTACCCAATGAAATTAATTGTTAAATGTATCAAACCCAAAAAACACCTGATGAGTTTCTACCAATAAAATCACGTCCTCTGCCACACATGTTCCAATTTCCATCCATGTGAACAATTCCCCGTCATTCCCTTTTTATTCCCCTTCAAAACTCAGAAACCCGCTCCATCGATATCAAACAGATCTTAGCAAATCTCCTAATGTAACTGAAACACTCCAACCCAGGCAACTTCGCGTTGAATCTCCCAGGCTGCATAAACGCGCGTGTTTATGGATCCACTGAATATTTCTGGACTGCACTGAATAACAGCTGGTATTGATTAATAGCACATGAAACTGATTACGTTACTCCGGACATTATTTATTCAAATTATTGATTTTGATTGTTTCGCCAGTCGGTCTATCTATCTATCTATCTATCTATCTATCTATCTATCTATCTATCTATCTATCTATCTATCTATCTATCTATCTA
>JARFYF010000075.1:511341-528145 GCA_030265395.1 Rhina ancylostomus
TGTGTATTGTTATCTAATCAGTCCAGCATGGTATCCATGTGCTGGACAACAAGGCATTAATGGAGCCAAATTGAGGGCCAGAACTCAGAACCATGACACCAACACTGACTGCTTCCACCAAGCCACTCTTTTATCCAATTGGCAATCTCTTCCTGTGTCACATGCGATCTCACCTTCCTGACCAACTAACCTGTGGCACCTTTTCAATAGCCTTGCTAACGTCAGTCGAGACAGCTTCCACTGCCCTTGGTCCCTGCACCAAAGCATCTTTATGAGAGACGATGACGCACACACGAAGTCATCTTGACTGCCCCCAATCAGCCCTTCCAAATGCTGCCAGATCCGGGCTATGATAATCCCCTCCAGTAAATTTCCAAACGATGTTCTGTTCAACCGCCTGCAGTTACCCACTTGTCGTTCGAGCCCTTCTCAAATTAAGGCACAACATTTGCTGTCCTCGAAAATTCCGGTATCTCGCTGATGGCGAAATAAGTCGCAACAGATTTTTCCACGGGCAAAATTTCATTCGTTGCTTCCCACAGCCTCCGAGGACTCAATTGGACATAGTCAATGACATATCCCCATTTTAAAACTTTTAACCCTCATTCACCTTCCGATCGTAATGACGATACGTATCATCATGTCACTGACCTCTTCCCTGAGATCGGCTGCTTCAATGACCCTTCTGCACAGTCAATACATTCGAGAAGTATTCATTTCACATGACATCATGATTGGAGACATAATGGACGGCAAGGAAGTCTATCAAAGTCTGCAGCGTGATCCTGACCAGCTCGGCGCAAGGGCTGCAAAATTGCGGATGGAATCTAATGCAGATAATGTGAGGTGTTGTATTTTGGGTGAATTCAGACAGTGAGTGATTGGGCTCTGCGGTGTGTCGTAGGACAAAGGAACCAAACTTTACAAAGATGTTGCCGGGACTTACGTTGTAGGGAAAGGTTGAATAGGTGAGAACTTCATTCCATGGAATGTAAGAGAATTATGGGGAACCTTGTGGAGGTATCCAAAATTATGAGAAATCGAGGAAGGTTGAATTTATGCAGGTTTTTATCCCCCAAAGGTTGAGTGAGGCTGGAACTGGAGGTCATTAATTTAGGGTGACAGGTGAAAGATATAAGGGGAATCTAAGGGGGAACTTCTTCACTCAGAGGGTGTTGCGAGTGTGGAACGAGCTGCCAACGGAAGTGGCAGATTCTGGTTCCACTGTAACATTCAAGAGAATCTTGGATTGGCCCATGGATGGGAGGCGTTTGGGAGGATATGGTCCGGGTGCAGGTCGATGGAACGAGGCAGAAAATCAGGGCGGCATGGACGAGATGGACTGAAGGCCTGTTTAGATAGGACAGTACTCTATAACTCTGTGATTCTGTGCTTCAATACATTCGAATGCTGGGGCCTATTTGATCGGCCGAGTGGCCTATTTCATCTATTTTCTTCTGTTCACCATGCCTAAAATCGCAGAAGCACACGTGTTACCGTAAAATCTGCAGGAAACATAACGGAATATGACAGAGAAACTGACTGCCTTGATAGTGAACAGCGTGCAGAGCATCAACAAGGATAGCCTATAGGTAGGAACTAACTGAGAACCAACAACTGATCTTTGCAACATTCCATTTCTTATTCTGACACCACTATGAGCTCTCGGTCTTCCGTGTGATGAAGAATTGCCATTTCTGGGGTATTTCATCAATATTATGACTTGAAAATGGATTAATGGAGAACATATCCAGACGAGTCGCAATCCATTCGGTTGCTGCGATATCAATGCAGAATCTAATTATTGTTACATTATTGATCGAGTTTTTGCCCATTGAATTGATACAAGCTTCAGTCCCAGCCCGAACCATCAACAAATGTTGCAGCTAAATCCTGCATACAGCCAGATCACTGCAAACATTGTTCCTTGTTATGAATGGTGAGTAACGTTCGTCCTTTCTGAATCGCAGGCCATGGACAGGCAGACAGCGAACGGGTTCACGCACTGTACGGATTTCTCAATGGATGTCTGTGTCTGACAGCGGTGGTGGGGACGTTTATGTGGAAGAGGAAAACCTGAGCTGAGGTAATCCTGGCGGAATCCTTTCCAAGTTCAATGCCCGGATGGAAGTGAAATGTTGGCATGGTGACAGTCAAGTAAGTTTTGTTTTGTGTGTATTTTACATGCCAAATTGCACGTCAAATTGCGATTCCTTGCGTGTCTTTATGTCTGCCCATTTGTCTCTTTGTGCAGTGTGTGGTTTTCTTGTGCGATTGTTTGTATCTTTCTTTGTAGTACGAGCAAGTTTAGTATTGTCTGTTTATTTCTAAACGTTTGTGCATGTGTGCGTGCAGTTGTGTTTGCGTCTATATCAGTGAATGTGTGTCTGCATGTGATTGTTACCTATTTGTGTTTGAGTGATGGTCTGTTTGTGTTTGATACCTTGCAGGTGTGTCTGTTTGTTTCCCATCCCTCTCTGTCTCTCATTTCAATGCCTGCGTGTTTGTGTATGTGTGATTGTTTGTGTTTCAGTGTGTTTCTTTCCATGTGTATGCGTTTGCATGTGGGTGAGACTGTGTCTGTGTGAGAGAGAGAAAGACAGCGAGATGGAGGGAAGGAAGGGGATAATAAGAGGGAGTGAGAGAGTCCATGTGATCACACCGGTCAGCTCAATCCAACTCCCATTTAAGTGCTGAACAGCGACTTTATGTGTGTTTTGTCTGTTTTTGTCGTGAGTGCGTTTGTGTACAGTTGTGTGTGAGTCCACTTTTGTACGTGTATCTGTATAGGTCTCTGTGTCTGGGTACGTGTAAGTGGGTTTGTGGGTCTAACTCATGGTGTCTGTGTGTCTGTGACTTTGCCGATCTGAATGGGTGCTTGAATGATTGTCTGAGTTTTTAAGCTTGAATATCTGACTGTTTGGTTTCCATCTCTCTCCCTCTCTCTCTCTCTCTCTCTCTCTCTCTCTCTCTCTCCCCTCTCTCTCTCTCTCTCTTTCTCTCTCTTTTGGCTCGTGTGTTTGTGTGGTGTGCTTACATGCGCTTATATGTGTTTTGTCTGTCTGTGCGTGTGTTTCTGTGCGTGTGTATACATGTGCTTGTGTGTATTTTGTCTATCTGTGTGCGGGTTTGTGTGTGAGTGAGAGAGAAATACAGTGGGAGGGAGGGAGGGACGAAGAGAAATAGATAGAGAGGAAGGGTGTGTCCATGATATCCGACCAATCAGGGCAATCCAACAAAACACCTATTCTCACAGAAAATAGACACAGATGAGATTAAGTTTGTGGACTTCTGTACCTTCAACGCCACCTCAATTTGAGGAAAGATACACCACGTGAGAAATTGTGTTTTTAAAGTAGTTGACAAAAACGTAATGCCAGAAATTTAAGTCACAGATCGGGTAAAATTTCCCGGTTGTTGTTCCTCCAATGTGTATGTCACTGGCGCGTCGCTCTCCGCGACCCTCCCACGAACCCTGCTTACATCTGACTGTCTCTCACAAATCATTCAGGTGAGAAGTGGGGTTGTGATTTGGAAACAACAGGAGACAGAATAATTCATATCGAGCTGATAAATTAAAGTGCCTCGACGGTCACTGCTGAACTGGGATTGAACTCATGAAGAAGAAGACACTCGCATCCGATTGTCCATCATGAACGGGGAAAGGTGGAGCTGGTCGTCAGGGTTCCTATCTACCCCTTGAGCCAACATCATTCACGTTATTTCATTCTGCACAGACATGAACTTCTCCTGCTTGTGAATCCATATGGTCCACCAGTACAATACATGGAAATAAATAATGAAATATACAGCTAGACAGACAGAAAGACAAGGTAACAAACAAGCAAATCGATAAATAAGGTACGTAGTCACGTCTTCAGTGTCATAAGCAAAGCAACAAGGCCAGGTTTTGTTCAATGATAGACATAAATATTCAATGGGTCCTTGTAGACGCGCGTTCACAGTGCAGAGGAGAGGCATCGGGATTTTACCTGGATGGCAGCGTTTCACCAGGCACTGTTTAAACTGTGTTTGGTTTACCTGGAGCGCATGGAGAAGACAGCTGACCTGATGTAATGGTATCAAGTCATGAATAAAACCGATCATGGAGATAATAATAATTGTTTACCATTGGTTGGCGTGGGTGAATCGGCAGGGGAAGTTATCAGGTGAGAGATTGCAGGTTTAGTCGGGAATTGAGTCGTTGGAATGTGAAACGCACTGCCAGAGGAGGTGGCGGAGGTAGACAGGGCATGAAAATACAGTGGAAGAATCAATTCGGCTACTTCATAGTTTAATAAATTTAACAATGAAATTCAGGATGCACTTCACCGTGTTCTTCAGCTCGTCTCTGAAACAGCTCCGGGTCCGGATATAAATATCCGTGTTGTTGTCAGAACTGGGAATATGCAGTATTAGTGCAATTCCTTGGGTTGTGTGAAAAAGGGTCATCCATTTCCAACCTAATTGGACGCAATTTACCAATAAATGATGAACACAACTTCTGTCGCCCAGAACAAGATGAAACTGCTGGCTGAACTGAAGAGTAAAACGATGGATCACAATCTCCACAACGTTAACCGCAGGAGAGAGCGAAATAACGAGAGAAATTCTTGATTGGACCATGAGATAAACAGCAAGATGAAATCGCCTGAAACGAGAGAAACGTTTAACGTTGGTAGTGAACATCACAGATCATGACACCGAAATAACGAGAGAAATTCTTGATTGGACCATGAGATAAACAGCAAGATGAAATCGCCTGAAACGAGAAAAACGTTTAACGTTGGAAGTGAACATCACAGATCATGACACCGATGGTTACATCCAATGGTTAAAATTGCCGGCAATAAATACGCCTGCTACTCACGATTATTATGTATGCAATTCCCATTGCAGTGAAAAGCGGCGCCCTCGGTCACTCTGCTCGTGACTGCTCCGGTCGAATCAATCGTTCAATCGTTAGCGACGCAGGGAAGCAAAGTTTAAAATGGATCTTCGGGTCACCGACTCCACTCTGTCCATTAACCGAACTCCTGCTTGATCCCATCTCTCATTCTGATGGATACTCATAGATTTTGCATCCGATCTGCATCATAGAAATTGTGAGTCACGGGAATCGCTTCATGAGCTAACGAACAAGCCAGCAATGATGAGCAGAAACATTCAATGGGTCCTTGCTGACGCGCGGTTACGATTCAGAGGAAATTCAGCGGGATGTTACCTGATCACAGTCACAGGGAGACAAATGTTCGATTCTCTTTGGGAGTATGGGACAAACATTTAATCTCTGAGTGGTATATACATTTGTGAGGACAACCGATAGGGGAGATGGGAATTGTTCACCATTGGTGGGAGTGTGTTAAACGGGAGGGCGAATGAGTGACGTGAGACGCTGGAAGTTCAGAAGGGAATTGTGTGGTTGAAATGCGGAATAGGGCGCCGAGGAAATGGCAGAGATTGGGAGAGGATGAAATTACAGTCAGAGTATCGCTTGGTATTGCTATTGGGTTATCATTGTCACTTGCACCAAGGTGCAGTGATAAAACAACTTGCCTTCCATACCGTTCCTGCAAATCGTACAGGCATTATGTTCAGGCGTTTTATGGCTTGAACAATTTAACAATTAAATTCAGTGGTTACTTTGCCGCGTTCTTCAGCTCCTCTCTAAATCTACTTTGGGTCACGAGATAAATACACGTGTTGGTGCAGGAACTGAGAATTTGTAACATGAATGCTATTTCTTGCGCGATTGCAAGCGGTTCGGTCAAAAAGAGCTTGTTTTGTGCAATTCGGAAATAAACGATATAAACTATCTTCGTCGCCCGCAACAGGATAAAACTGCAGGTGATACTGAAGAGCAATACAATGGATTTCCTTCGTTTCTCCATCTCCGGGTAGTTGTCATTCTCTCCATTACTGCGGACCCGGAGCACCTTGTGGACTCCACTCGCCGCTAAAATCCATCTGACCGTCAGAGTATTGAGCAATAATATCAGGAAGAAGGGGATACAAGGATTTAAGACGCGATGAATCATGTCAAACGCAATCCAGGCTGGGAACGTGAAGAAGCTTTGTTTCAGACTGCACTCCCAGGGAACGCCATCAATAAAGTACTTTTGTTTGTGAATGAAGTACACAGGTACAGACTCAAGACAGCTCAACACACTCACTGTCCCTGCAACCACAGCCGCCGTTCTCTCCGTGCAATACTTTGTTTTCAGCTTCTCACAGCAAATGGCCACAAATCGATCGGAGGTGAAAGCGACCGTCAGCCAGACAGACATATGTGTCGGCATACAGCAAGACAATATTAAGGCTGCAAACGGGAGTGATGCGTAGGAATTAATTTGAGAAATAAATCCGACCAGTCTCTCCCAGAAAAGGACCAGTGAAAACGACCAGGAGGTGGGACGCTCCCATTGCCACCAGGTAGCGAGTGATACATTTGGAGAGTCCGCAGTTTCCGCGGGACAGGATCAGAATCGCCACCAAGTTAACTGCACGAGAGAGCAAAAGAAGCAGAGAAATTGCTGAATGGGCGCGGAGACAAAACAACAAGATGACAGCGCCATAACGGGAGTACAAATCACATCGATGTTCAACGTTGGCAGTAAACTTCGTCAATAGAGACAACGAAGCTTACCAGGAACTCCAATGGCTGAAATCACCGGAAAATAAAATCGCTCGATGCTCATGATTATGGTGTATCCAATTCCCATGTCAGTGACAGGCGGCGCCGTCTGCCACTCTGTCAGCGACTGTTCCGGTCGAGACCCTGAGCAAACGTACCCGAGTTTTATTGGACTCAGAGGTATACCCCCGATCATTGATTATGCAAATTCATGTTTCTCACGTCAACCAAGACAATTAAAGACATTACATCAGGTCCACTGACTCTGGTGAAAGCAACGTGGCTCATATAGTACGAAGATGGTAAGAACAATCAAATGATCTCATTCGATTGTCTCCCAGGAATGAAGGAAAGGGTATTCACACAGGACTTGATCCAGCCATAATGGACGGCTTCTCTGCCAGTCATGATTTTTACCATAGGAATCCTAATCAGAAATAAGGAATCAGGAAGCTGGATGCAGCAAAGATGGGGTCTAGAGTCAAAATATAGTTTTCCCTGGTCGGGCTATCAAAACTGAGAGGCTATTTTTAAAGTTGCGATAAAAGTTTAAAGTGAACTTGTATGTTTTTTATTCAGAGAGGTTATTTGACATCTGGTCAGCGCTACCAGAAGAGGGAGGTGTACTAGACATTCGGACAGGCACATGAATGAGCAATGCAGAGAAGTGTCGGACCCAATGCAGGAGAATGGGATCGGTGTGGGTGGGTATAAAGGTCTACATGGACGGGGTGCACCACAAGGACTGTTTCTTTGCTGTTCAACCCTGTGAGTTCACTAAATACGGTGCCCAGTCTTGCGAGCTGGCTATTGTATTTGTTGGTAATAAGGAGAATATTATGTTCACGCTCTGTAAATACACCCGTGCAAGTAGTTTACTGCAGCCCTGCAGGTGCTGAAGGTGGCCACTGAGATCGGTACAGAGTTGGATTCCTGGCCTGGAGCTGAACCCATCAGTCCTTTCGATGTTTGTTGGGTGATGGCTGGGGGAGCCGAGTGGGGAGAATAGGACACAAGGAAATGTTAGAGAAAAGTTCGATTGCATGGTGAAGTAAAGTGGGACCGATGTGCCCGATTGCCTCCTTCTATGTGGTGAGCGAAATATCAAAATGGAATGGATTTCGGTGCGATACTGCCGTACGTCCTGCATATCAATAAAAGGGGCATTGGTGAATTTGGGCTGACCTCTGGCATCAGCAGCGTTTGGAATTGAAAATGTCAGCGACGGGATAAAAGCAGCGCTGGAAGAAGGACTTCGGTCCATCAAACTGACTATCACCCACACATCCTCACATTCTACATTGATCCCATCTTTCGTTCCGATGAACAGGCCCAGATTCTACATTTCATCTGCACTTTAATTACTAATTTTCTCACTATTATCACAACTATTACTGTTCTTGTTATTAGTCTTATCACTGTTTCGGTCACGGGTCTTCCTGTTCAACAGCTTGTACAGCACGCGATACGAGATGTCCCACCTGTTCTGTCACCGCTTCCCTTCCCAGCAGCCACGGATCCAAACAGTCCTTCCATGTGAATTCGCGTTTCCCTTGCATTTCTTCCAATCCTGTGCAGTATTCGGTGTTCACAAAGATGTTTCCACCACAGAGCGAAACCAAATACAGTCCTGGTGATCAAGATGCGGTCCTGGTGATCAAGATGAGGGACAGCTCCATAGAGTCAGAGAGCTAGCTGCACTGTACGGTAACAGGCCGCTCTGCCCAATTCGCCCATGACCACCAGCTTGCTTACCCTGCTCGTCCCATTTGCTTGCGGTTGGCTTGTTTCATTCTCAAACGTTCCTGCCCATGTTCCTGTGAAAATGAGTTTTAATTGTTGGAATTTGATCCAACTCTGCCACCTTTTCTTGCAGCCCGTTCCAAGTACCAAAAGCACTGTGTGTAAAAAACAAAACGTGCCCCTCGGATACCCTTTGAGTCTCTGCATGCCGCCTAAAAAGATGCACTCTAGTTTTTGACTCCCCAAAGCTGTCAAGACTTTGACCATCCTCCGTTGAAAAGCCCTTCTTGATTTTATAAACTTCTGTTAAGCATTTCAAAATTAACCACTTCAATTTGTCCGAGTTACCATCCATCTGGAATTCATTTGCCCACTTCCCCAGTTAATTGAGATGCTGCTGTAAATTTGGACGTCTATCTTCCCGATGTATTGCACCACCAATGTTGATGTTGCAGAGGGAATGAATTCTCACAGAGTCAGGGGTTTGCCTTCAGCACATATTTTCTCTTTAAGAGAAACTGACTTCAACAGTATAGTCACGCATCCTGGACAGAATGCTCTCCGATCCAAAGTTTCCATTATTCATATACAATGTCATATCCTTCTGCCCTTTATACCACACCCGCATGCGCCGTGCCGCCTCAGAATGACGCAGGCCCTTTGGAGCTTCAAGCAGACGAGCCTTCTGTGTTTCATGAACCGTTTGCAGTTCCGTTGTTGCCTTAACATAGAACACAGAAACTAGAACAGTACAGCACAGAACAGGAATTTCGGCCCACAATGCTGTGCCGAAATAGCTATTCACTCCTACCTACAGAATGCCCATATCCCTCTATTTTCCACTTATTCATGTGCCCATCTAAGCTCCTTTTAAAAGCCTCCAATTAATGTGCCTCCATCAACCTATCAGACAACTCATTTCAGGCATCCACCACTCTCTCAGCAAAGGACGTACCCCTCACGTTTGTTCAGAAGCTACCCCCTCTCATCTAAAATTTATGTCCTCTGGTGTTGCAATAGATTAGCTTTAAATAATTCATTATGTTTCTTGGTAATTTTAACACCTGAATGCATAAAATAGGCAGTTACCAATCCAAAAGAGAATTGCCTATAAATTGGGGTTTGTATAATCAATGGAAAACTTTCGCTCAGACTAAGATTTAATCTCAAACCAGAAAAACACTAAACTGATCCAGTCGTGATAGTACTACGGGGATAGATTCTTCCGGATTAGAAATATAAAGTAACAGGTCATCTGCGTGGAGAGATATGTTCTGAATCGTCTGTCCGTGAGTAATACCACAAACATTTGAAGAATCCAGCAGTGCAATAACAAAGGGTTCTAAAGCAATATGAAATAATAAAGTGCTTAACGGGCAAACGTCGCTTCCCTCTAAAAAGCCCAAACAAATGAGATCTTTTATGATTAGTAAGTATTGAAGCCACAGGTGTTTCATAGATCAGTTTAATCGCAGATATAAATTTAAGGCTATTATTACATTTTTGAAGTGTAGTGAATAGATATTCCCATTCGACTCTGTCAAACGCATTTTCAGCATCTAGTGTAAAAATACATTCTGGAATTTGGGATGAAGGGGTATATATAATATTCATTAATCTGATATTAGTATGTAAATAACGATTCTGAATAACTCCTGTCTTGTCTTCAGAGATAATTTGTGGGAGAACGTTTTCCAGTCTAAAGAACGATATTTTAGAAAATATTTTTGAATCTACATTTAATAAAGAAATTGGTCTGGAAGATGCACAATCAGTGGTATATTCATCTTTTTAAAGAATGAAATGAATAGTAGCTTCATAGAAATATTGTGGTAGTTTGCCCACGGATAGGCATCTTTAAATATTTTGGCTAACCAGCGAACAAAGCTATTAGAAAAAGGATATAAAAATTCGGCTGTGTATCCGCCAGTGCCGGGAGCTCTACCCGAGTTAATTGAAAATACTACTTTCCCTTATTTTTCCCCCGAAATGGGAGCGACTAATGTATAACATTCATTTAAAGATAGTTGGCGAATCTTCAGAACTCTTAACAATTCATACATTAATGTAGGATCCTCAGGGGATTCTGATTGATAAAATAAATAATATTCTTGAAAGGATTTGTTGATTTGAATATGATCTATCGTGTAGGTACCATCTAGTTTGTGAATTTTACGAATCTGACGTTTAGATAAATTAACTCTCAATTTGTTGGCCAATAATTTACCGGATTTGTCACCATGGATAGAAAATTCTTTTATTTTTAGTCGTCGATTTTCGATTGAAGATGTTAATAATGAACTATGCTGTTATTGGTGTTCTTTTCTCTTTTTAAAAAGCTACAGATTCGGAGTATCAGAACTTTTTTTGGTGGATTTCTTTAATCTTATCAGCCAGTATACGTATTTTGTTCTGAGTTCATTTTTTCAATCCAGCGGAATATAAAATAATTTGACCTCGGTAATATGCTTTGAAAGTATCACTTATTATCCCACTGGATATTTCTACAGTAAAATAAGTGAAAAAGAAAAATGAAATCTGTTCTTTAATAAACAGGACAAAATCTAAATCTTGTGATAGAGAAGGCTGAAATCGCCATTGTCTGACATCAAAGGATACATCTGGTAATTTAATTGATAAAGTCAATGGTGCATGATCAGAGATGGTAATTGCATCGTACTTACAGTCCATAGTAAGTGGAGCTTAGGCCCTTCGGCCCAATTGGTCTATACTGACCGAGATGCCCATCCAAGCTCGTTCCATTTGCCAAGATTTGGCCCAAACATTATAAAACATTCCTAACAACCGTCTTTTAAAACTTGTTTTTGAAAATGCCTCAACGACTTCCTCTGGCTGCTCCTTCCATTATATTTCACCCTTTGTGTAAAAAACATTACCCCCAGAGATCTTTTCCTCTCTCGTGATTGATTCCCCAAGTCTGCGAAAAAGACTTTCACAGGGTGCATTCACCCTGTCTTTCCCCTCATGATTTTAAGCATCTCTATCGGATCATCTCTCAGTCTCCGGCGCTTCGGAAAACAGAGTCCAGCCCGATCCAACTTCAACCTGAAAATCAGTCGCTCGAGACCCGGCAACATAGCTGTAAATATTTTCTGCCCTCTTTCCAGTTTAATAACATATTTCCTATCGAAGGCGATCAATACTGAACGTAATACACCAAGCGCGGCCTCACCAGCGTCTTGTGCAACTACACAATAAGTTCCCAACCTCTATACTAAATGGTATCTACTCAACTCTTCACTGCAAACGTGCTGGTATCAGGTGCCTGGACTGGGGGCTGCAAATAAATCTCCTGTGAGTAATTTACGAGTTGTCCTTGTAGGTTTCCTCCAGGTGTTGCGGTTTCTTCCCACATTCCAAAGACATACGGGTTAAGAAGTTGTGGGCATGCGATGTTGGCGCCAGAAGCGTTGAGACACTTGAGGGGATGCCAGCATGGGCACTGTGCGCAAAAGAAGTGTTTCACTCTGTGTTTCGATGTATATGTGAATATCCAAGATATCTGAAATCCGCTATGTTTTCCCGGGATCGGTGTTGCAATGATACATGTATGATCCCGCTTGAAGAGCGATTGGGAACTGCGCATTTGTTTGTACTGTTACGCTATATTATTCTGCCGTCTAAAAACGCTCCAGAGATTTGGCTATGGCATTGTAGTTGCCGGTGTTGCTCATTGTCCTCTGCATCTCCTAAGTTGAATTCGCTCTGCAACTGAGTGGATGTGAGTTTGTGTGTGTGTGGGGGGGGGGGTCTTTGTTGTTTGTATTAGATGTTCTTCAGTTGATCTGTCTATAAAAATGAGAAGATGATGTGTTGGAATGTTTCGCATTGTACATTAATCCTTTCCAAAATTCCGTTTACAAATATGTCTGGTTTATTTGTCATATTCTCTCCATGTCCAAGAGTGCAGATGAAATGGACAGCGTCAGTGAGAAAGAGGGATCACAGATGGACTCCAGCAACTGGAACGCAATTTCAAAGCTTCACATTTTGTCACTGAGGATTAGGTCAAGGTCAGACGGAAATGATGTTGAGTATAAAGTTTGGATTTAATCAGTCCACCAAGAAAGGTTCACAAAGTTAGAGTTCTACAGCGTAGAAACAGGCCCTTCAGCAGCTCGTCCACACCGACCGAGGAGCCTTCCTGAGCTCGTCCTATTCGCCTGCGTTGGACCCCAATCCGTCAAACCTTCCCGACATATGAACTTGCCCAAATGTATTTTGAACGTTATAATTTTACCCGCCTCCGTCACTTCCCTGAAAGAAAGTGGAGACAGTGCACAAGACAGAGAGGTGCGACATTGTAAGGGTGGGAATAAATAACTAAGGGAGCAGTAACTACGATATTCATCAAATATCTGTTGAAACCGATTGCAAAAGTTCACAGTTCATATGAAATGGGCTTTACGTGAAGAAGTGGAAACGAATGAACTATGGAAACATCAAGAGTTCCTTCCATTTCTCCAACACCCTCTTTTTGGAGAAACTTGCCCCTTTTGTCCACTTTAATCTTTCCCCTCCAACATTAAACATGTGACCTCTGGTGTTTGTCTCCCCTGCCCTGGGTAAAAAGAGACTTGACCTTCACATTATCTGTACATTCCATGGTTTTACAAAACTCTGTGACGTCACCCCTCATCTTCCTTCACTCCAGGGATAACAGGCCCAGCCTGTCTTTGGAACACATGTCCTCCGGTCCAGGCAACGTGCTGTGAATCTTTTATGCACTCTGTCTGCCTTAATCACATTCTTCCTACAGAGAGAGACAAAGAAAGTGGAGACAGTGCACAAGACAGAGAGGTGCGACATTGTCAGGGTGAGAATAAATAACTAAGGGAGCAGGAACTACGATATTCATCAAATATCTGTTGAAGCCGATTGCAGTAGTTCACAGTTCATATGAAATAGGCTTTACGTGAAGAAGTGGAAACGAATGAACCATGGAAACATCAAGTTTTCAAGAAAGGAACCTGGGTTTGACGATTTAATGGAAAGAGGAATATCATTGGCAGTCTGTCTGGAAAAAGAAAACAAGCTTTATTCCAAAAGGAAGCCTCAAATGGTCGGCGTCATTTGCATAGTTACATCTTTACACAGCATGGAGACAGGCATTTCGGCCCAGCTAGTCCTTGCCGACCTTTCACCACCCATTTATACCGGTGCTGCATTTCTTCCAAACAACTCCCTCCAGATTCTACCGCTCGCCCACAACTTGCGTCAATGTCACAGAGATCAATTAAACCGACGAGCCGCAAGCCTTTAGGATATGGGAGAATACCGGAGCACATGGCGAAAACCCGCAAGGTCACAGGGGGTAAGTGAAAACTCCATACACGGACAGGAGCCGAATTCAGGATTGAACCCTGGTCTCTGGCGCTGTGAGACGGGGGCTCTGCAAACAGTGTCACTGTGCAACCTGTCACAGAGAAATGGACGCAACAACAAAGCTGGGGACTGCATCCTGTCGATCTGCTATTTCCCCGGATTTCGTTGATTACGTTTCTTCCTTGCAGTTCACCTGTTGGCCATTGTGATCCTGAACCGGGAACGATGCGGTCTCTCTATATGTATCATTCGCTACCTGGTGGCCATGGAGGCGTCCGACCCGCTGGTCGTTCTCTCTGATCCCTTACTGACGTGGACTAGTCAGATTTAATTCCCCAATTCACCCCTTCTCATCAACCCGGTGCGCAGCTTCACTATCCTACTGCTTGTGTCGGCCTGGCTGGCTGACGGTCGCTTTCACTTAAAAACATAACATATTAAACATTGACCCCAAAAATAAACTCGAAGTGTGTGTGTGGCAAATTCCCAAACCCCAAGTCGAGGAATTCTCAAAGTTCCGTTCAACAACTTATGATGGGCTTACTCACGATGAGCGCTTGTCGGCTCTTGGATTGAACTCACTGGAGTACAGAAGAATGAGAGGATCTCACAGAAGCACTTGGAATGTTGAATGGACTGAACAAAATTGATGTGGTTCAGCTGTTTCCATTGGTGGTTGAGTCCAGGACCAGAGGCACAATTTTGGAATTATAGGATACCGGTTTAAAACAGAGATGAGGAGAAATTTCTTTCGCCAGAGGGCAGTGAAATCATGAAATTCTTTTGCAAATACAGCTATGGGGACCCAACCATTGTGGGAGTTTACGGAGGACATTGATAGGTGTCTAATAAGTCAAGGTATCAAGGAATATAGGGATAAGGTCGTAAATTGGGACGATATAGAAATAATTTTAGTTTAGCTCATGGCGCAGGCTCGATAGGCCGAATGGTCAACTTCTACTCCTCTGTCTTGTGATCTTGTGAAAGCACAGTGTTCAATGGAGCCAGAGACTTGTCGAGCAGAGAAACGGACTCTTCAACTCACCACGTCTGTGCAGACCATTTTGCCAATCTCTGCGAGTACCACGAGCCTGCATTATCTTTCCATGATTTGCCAACTAATGTACATGTCTGAATGTCTCTTCAACGTAGTATCGGATCCACCCAACTACTCTGCAGTTCCGGATATCAACCCACCTCTGTGGAATAAAAGAAACATCCAGCTCATATTTCCTGCAGAGCCTTTCCTCACAGTTTCACCATTGCCCTGTTCCCTTCCATACCCCAGCAGTACTTTGACGAGTTACCCTATCTTTGCCTCTTCGAAACCGAGGTACCTGTAACTGATCCATTGTCAACGATCAAGATATTTTACCAAAATATTAACTAGAAGAGAATCCGCCTGTTATTGATCAACCTGAGACACGTAAATGCACATTCATTTAATCCTGGGAGATGATTGAATGATATCACTTGCATGTCCTTGCGCTGTTTTTGCTAATTTAGCCACTTCAGTCAATGGACCTGAAATAATGTATTTGATGACGTAGCTAAAATTATATTGCAGATTCAATGCTCACGAGGTTTAACTCTGAGTCCGATATAAATTGGGAAGAGACAAGACATATTTCCATTCACACTGAAGCAGCTTTTCTCAAACAGTTGCCATGAACTAAAACACAACATTGCAACTTCATATTAAACTGAGAGGTGCTGCCTCAAGCAGCCGGCATCCATCATTAAGGACCCACTCCACCTGCGACACGCCCTTTCCGATTTACTTGCGGATAATGTGCAGCAGCCTGGACACCCACACTCAGCTATTCAGGAACAGCTTCGTCCCCTCCGCCAGCAGATTTCTGAACGGTCCATGAACCTATAAACGTTCCTCGGCATTCATCTTTTGAACTTTGAAATTTATTTAATTTTGCAAATGAAAGTAATTGTAATGTATTTTAATGTACTGCTGCCGCAAAACAACGCACTTTACGACACATGTAAGGGATAATAAACCTGATTCTGAAAACACGGTTTTCAACTACATGTGTGTGCAGGCTGATGATTTAGCTCCGTGACCAGCAGAACCCTCAGCAGCTATCGAAGGCTAAACCGTCGATCTTGTTCAATAATTCAAAATCCGGCAAGAAACACCAGATGTTCTCCATTGATCTGCCTGAAAGAGACTGGTAAATTACTTGTCCCAGGTGCAAAGGGAGGTGAAAAGCTTCTGAGTCCAATGCTCTGAAGTCCTGCATTATATTCTTTCCTTAACAAATTTAAATAATATCCCTAGCAGATATTCCATCCCATTTTTCAGTTCCAGTCTGATCTTAGACTGAGTCACTTCATAAATGCAAGTGTTTGTTCAACATCTCAAAAGCATGAGCATGTAGCTGGTTTCATCCGCGATAAATATCGGGTCATAAAAAATAATATAATGATAACGCTTAGTAATGTGCACCCAGAGGAAAAATACGAAATACGCCATCCAAAGCAGTATGTAATTGCTGGATATCGCAAAGAGTAAGATGTTGGACTTCCTTCTGTTTTCCATCTCGGCAACATTGTGACTTGCGTCATTCTTGCTGCCTCTCAGAATCTTGCGGACTCGACTGGCGGCTCAAATGTGTCTCATGGTCAGAGCATTGAGCAGACAAATACACAACATTGAGAAGAGTGGGGTCAAACAGAGCTGAATCAAGATGAATACTTTCCATGCGGGTTCAGTGTGGTGATCTGACTTTGCAGAGCAGCCCCATTGTAACTTGTTTGCAATAAATAAGTGTTCAACCATAAAGTACCACCAGATGTTTTCACAAAGGAACAGTAGACATACAGTAGCTATCATCCTGGCTGCCGTTTGGTCCGTGCAATATCTGGTCCGCAACTTGTGACAACAAATCATCACATAACGATCAAATGTGAAAGCCACTGTCAACCACACGGAAATGCCTGTGGCTGCATGTTTCAGCGCCTTATGGATTGCGCACACTTGGATTATATGAAGGAATCTTGAAATAAAATATAAATCATTAATACGGAACAGGATCACGTCAATGACCACGACCAACAGATCTGCCG
>JARFYF010000075.1:538805-549495 GCA_030265395.1 Rhina ancylostomus
CACCTTCCCTCTCTCTCTGGCGCTGCGAGCTGAAAATGGATCCAGTTTTCACTTTGCTCACACGTAGGACAGGTATAGCTTTAGATTGGTACTCATTGCAGATTTCCTGCATAAAATAAGAACTGAAATTGTTGGAGGACTTTATTAACATGGACTGAAAACTAGCTGTCATACAGTCGGAAAAAAACGTCCTTTTTCCGTGGGGAAGGAGATACCTGGTTGTCGAGCATTTACACCGATGACATTGACGACCTATACTGATTCCAAGTCTACTGGTGATGCGAAAGGAAAGGGAACGGCATGTTGTGACGAGGACGTTGTGATTCTGCAACTGGATATGAAGTTTACTGCGGGGAAGTGCGACGTTTTGCAGATCGGTAAGATCAATCAGGTAGATTATTATCCAAAGTTCAAGTTCACGTTTACTGTCAATGGCACGAATGCCCAGAGTACAACAGACATAACCGTCTGCGTTTTACAGCAGCGTTTTAGCTAATGTTGTTATCGTTGCCATGTTTATAATGCACACTACATGCTAAACATGACAAAGATAACTTATTATCAGCTAAAGTTAAAAGAAATTATGAGTAGTTTACACCATAAAATACACAAGAATAAACATTACAACATTCGTGTAAGATGAGGGAAATATTTGTCCAGGGCATCATTTGGGTTTTCAGTCTGTTCAAGAACCTGACGGCAATGTGCAAGAAGCAGTTATTGAACCTTGAGGCGTGGGTCTTCAGTCTCCGTAGCCCCTGCCTTCTAGCAGCATCGAGAAGAAGGCATGGTCTGGGTGGAGGGCGACCCTGATTAATGGAGCTCGCGTCCTGTCCCCATAGGCGATATGCACCCGTGACGGTGAGCAACTGAGAATGAGTGACTTTCCGAGGGATCTTGGCGTTCCAGTGCATGTACCAGATAATTCAACAGGTACATCTAACAAATAATTAGGAAGGGAAACGACATGTTGTTCGTTATTGTGAGTGGGTTGTTTGTGGGAGATTGTGCTGCAGTTGCGGTGAGGACACACTGAAAATACTGTGTACCGCTCCAGCTCCCCTAAGCTATAGAATGATACAGTAGCGTTGGTAGAATGTCAAAGGGCGAGCTTCTGTAATCAGAGCCATGTCCTGTGTGTCAGATCGATGTCTGAGTTCTGGCTTTGCCTGAGTTCAGAAGAATAAAGGGTGAACTGAATCATAAATAAAACATTCTGAAAGGTCTGAACAAAGTAGAGGTTGAGATGATTTCACAAATTGGGAGGGAGACAAACAAGGTGTTGTGGTTACAAAATAATCGGCCAGACGTTTGGTAGTGAAGTGCGGAGACAGCTGTTCTCTGAGCGGCGAATTCAGAGGATCTCTGGAAAACCGTGTGGCAGAGGCGCTGGAGATTTCATCATTACGTCTATATAACGCGGAGATGAGTGTGAATTTGAATGGGCGAAGAAATGAATGTTTGGAGATCTGGTACCGAAGAGGAACAGAGACCAGCATAAATCAGCCAAGATCTTATTGAATGGATCGACAATCATCAGAGATCTGGGGCCCACTCCTGCTCCTTTCGTTTGTGCTCTTGTTTCCCAGGAATGAGAACGGCAGCGAATATTTCAGCTGGAAGATACTTCGTCAGAACTGGGAAAGGGAACAAAGATAATTTCAGAAATACTGACGTGGGTGTTTGACATAGAAAGAAAATGTCCCTTCACTTTCGGCACATGCTGCCAGAGTTTCCAACACTTCCAGTTTGTATTTCCAGAGCCAACAGTTTGGTTTCAATGTTTACTCTGTTGCCAGAGAGCTGGTGGTCTTGCTCGGAGTGCGCTGCTTTACCTCCGGTATTGATCGGTAAATCCTCCGCTCCGCTTTCTCTCTCTTGCAGTGAACTTGGTGGCGATGGTGATCCTGTCCCGAGGAAAGTGCGGTCTCTCCAAATGTGTCACCCGTTACCTGGTGGGAATGGCAGCGGCCTACATGCTGGTGGTAATCTCGGATCCCGTGTTGAGATGGACTCGAGAGTTACATTTTCATGGTTCCTATTTGTTCATTGCTCCGGTGTGCATGCTCTTGACAGTGACAAGATTTGTAAGCAACACTAGTTCTGTCTGGTTCACGGTCGCGTTCACCTTTGATCGATGTGTGGCAATTTGTTTTCAGAAAATGAAGAGAAAACATTGCACCGAGGGAATGGCGGCCGTGGTTATAGGGGCCGTGAGTGTGCTGGGCTGTTTGGAGTGTCCCTTGTTTTTTCCTGTATGAACATGTCTACATTATTAACAAAATTCCATGGCATTGTGTACCGTCTGAGAGTTTCTTGAGCTCCTTTTTGTGGGGCGCATTTGAAATGTTCCACTTCATGTTAACCCCTTATGTCCCATTCTTTCTCATTTTCCTCCTTAATAATCTGACAACCAAGCGCATTCTATCGGGCAGTAGAGCGCGGCGGGCGCTCCGTAGCCGCAGCGATGGAGGGAACGTCGAGGACTTAGAACTACAAAACCGAAGGAGACCCATCATTTTACTCTTCAGCATCAGCGCTAATTTCCTACTGTTGTGGGGGACAATGGTTGGGCAGAAGTTTTATGTGCGAATCACTGACAATTACGTTTACATGTCCATATCTGACCCGAGCATTATCACAGAACACGCATCGACGATGCTGCAACTACTCAGCACATGCACAAACACGTGTATTTATGGAGTGACTTAGCGTAAATTCAGGAAGGAACTGATGAACACAATGACATGTCCAATTAAATTGGTGGTTCGAATATTGAAGTGACTTCAGATCATCAAGCGGCATCGATAGCGCATCATCCTTCCAAATTTCCTGAAGATGGGCAATAGAGTAGACAGGCAGACTAAAAGAGAGATAGACAGACAGACATCTAGATAAATAAATATTGAGATCGGAGGATGGATAGATAGTTAGACAGATAGATAGAGAGAGAGAGAGATAGATCGATAGATAGATAGATAGATAGATAGATAGATAGATAGATAGATAGACAGATAGACAGACAGACTGATAGCAAACAACAGCCAGTCGTGCAGATTGTCCATGCCGATTATGATTCCCATCTAAACTAGTCCCAATCGTTGCGTTTAGCCCATTTCCCTCTTAACATTTCCTACCCATGTACCTGTCAGAGTACTTTTTAAATATTGCTAATATACCTTTCTTAACCACTTCTTCTGGCAGTTCGTTCAATGCACAGACAACCCTTTGTGTGAAATTTGTCCCTTAGGTTCCCATTAAATCTTTCCCCTCTCACGTTTAACCGAGCTGTTGATCCACAAACCCTGGGAAGAACACCCTCTGTACATCCCTCATGATGTTCTGCACCTCTGCAATATCACCCCTCATTCCCCTATGCTCCAATGAAATCGGTCCCAGCCAGTTCAAACTCTCTCTAGTTCCTCGAGTGCCGGCGATGTTTTCCCGGAAATTTTCCTTGCACTACTTGAATTACTTCAAATTTAATGGAATATTTCCTGTTGCAGGGTGACAAAAAAATCAATGTTCAAAATGGGGCCTCACCAGCATCTTGTACAACTTCGACATGACATCCCAACCTCTGGTCAAGATGCGCTGCTTGATGACGTCATCAAAACAAGAATGGAAACCTCAAGTTTTCTCGACTAGACATCGAGTTTCAGACCAGCGACTTTATGTTTCAATTCACATAACGCTTCTAAGGTTTTAGCCCAAGATTTGTTAATAACTCTCGGCAGCTCGCAAACATAAACTGTGAAAGACTTCTACCGTCTTCGACTCTTGTTTAGAACTTGACTTTTTCCCCTTGCAACGACTGAGCCACGTCGCACTGCGTAGTCTCAGAAGAAGTGTTTTCTTCGCAGCACAAGAACTAATTAAGTTTTAACAGTCTTTTGCAATCTATATAAAGTAATTGTGGGACCTTTCTCCCCAATAAAGGGGTGGAGCCAAACGAAGTAATCGGGGGGGGGGGGGACAGCGATGAAGGGATTGGTGAGGGAAATGTCTTCGGCCTAAGATTGGGAGCGCTTTGGAACTCAATCATATATGTGGCACATCCCCGGGAGACGTGAGTGTATGGTGACGACCTTTCTGTTGGTTATTTATGTGTTCAATATTTCATTGTACGTCCGTCAACAGGCAAAGAAAGGATGGAAATTCAACGGGGGCATGTTGAGCTCATCCATTTAGACAAGCGACCCTGAGCTGAAGAACAATCTTTGGTTGAGTTAATTTCCTTGTTTCCACAAAGACGACAGCATTATTGAAGCAAGACATATTTCTGCTTCGGTGAAACCTTCGATGTCTTATTCCACGGTAGAGTAACGATTAGAGTGACGTTATACAGCGCCAGCGACACAGGTTCAACTCCGGCCGCTGTCTGTAAGGAGTTTGCACCTTCTCCCCGTGTCTGCGTGAGTTTCCACCGGGTGCTTCGGTTTCCTCCCACATTCCAAAGACGTACGGGTTAGGACGTAATGGGCGTGCTGTGTTGGAGCCTGGATCGTGGCGACACTCCCGGGCTGCCCCCCAGAACACTCCACACAAAAGATGCATTTCACTGTGTGTTTCGATGTACATGTCGCTAATAAACAAATTGTTCTGTTTGGATTGGAAAATTGTGCTTGCCGTTTCTGAAGCTTTCAATGGATACTGCATCGCTGAATTTATTGAGGCATTGAACTATCATTCGCCCGTTCTTTCCAACTCCTGAATTCACGCTTAGTAATAAGAACAGAGAGAGCTGCCGTCATCCTTTCAGCAAACTAAAATCTTGTTGACAAATTAATCCAGATATCGAAACAGGTACCTCCAGTTGAAGCGCTTTGGGCCAGGGCATTAGTAAACCCTTGGGAATTGAACAGTGAAGTTTATAACATTAGCCCGATTCGTGTATTACCGCCTTTCTGCCTCTCCCCAAACTGACACGGGATATCATCCAACAATGAAGTCTTCGAGTTGTTTATTCCCGCCCACACCACAATGGCCAGCGAGACACCATCTCAGGAGGTAAAATCTAGGACGACAACAGGTTTACAGATTAGTCGCTGTAGACCAGTTGCAGATCGATCAAGATCCGCGCGCGCCTCCACTGCAACGCAACGTTCAGGATGTGCGCAAGAAATTCGCTGCAACATTATGAAGGCCGACTCAATTTTTGCAGAAATGTCCGCAGGGAAACTATGTATATTCCCACTCACAGCCGAAGATACATAGCCTGTGGCCGGAACTCACAAAGAGGAGTGGAATAATCAAATTCCCTGGATAGTTTAGTGAGATCGTGTTTCTCCTCAACTCGAATTTCCGCCCTTTCATCAGGGACCCCTAACATCTGGGTCGTGCCCTCTTCTCGATGCTGCCATCAGGCAGAAGGTACAGCAGCGCGAAGACCCACAACCTCAAGGTCCCACAACCGTTTTCTCCCCACAACTATCAGGTCATTCAGCCGACCTGAGAAATCCTAACACTGCCGAAGACGATCTGTTTTTATCTCAATCTTGGACCAGTGTCGTCGTTCATATTGCGGTTTATTCTGCACGTGCAGGTTATGCGTTAGTCATAATAAGTTTATGTCAAGTGGTAAATCGCTGCATTACTGTCACATCTACCGAGGTACAGCGACTTTTTGCATGCCATCCATACAGATCAGGATTCAAGATTTACTTAATTCTCATTTCTTTGAGTACTTCCATACACACGAGTAAAACAAAATACTCTTTCTCACCAGCTCATATCAGTACAACAAAACGAAGAGTGATAAATATCTAAAATAATCTATAAAAACATCTCTAAAACAAAGCTAAAAACATATCAACACAACATATTCATATCTATTAAAGTGCGTGTATGTATTAATAAGTGCATATTCAGTTCGATGTGAAGTTGAAATTATGAGGTAACTAACTATCAAACTGTTACTGTATGTACGTGTATGTGGAGGGAGAGCTTGTTGGTGGAAGTGGAAGGGGATTCCGTCCATTTATGATCCTGACTGCTGGTGGGAAAAAGCTGTTCAGCATCCGACTAGATCTGGATCAGATGCTCCTGTTCCTCTTCCCCAATGGCAGGAGGGAAAACAGGTCGTAAGAAGGGCGCTGAATGTCCTTAAATATGGCCGTAGCTCTGCGAACGCGGCATTGCTGATAGATCTCCATGAAAAAGTGGAGAGGGGCACCAATGATCCTGCTAGCTGTCTTCACAATGATCCTGAATTTCATCGCATTGGTCTATTGAGGTAGTACAAGGGAAAACAACAACAGAATAATGAAAATAAAGAAAATTTATTTCAAAATATTTAATTATATTATTTTCAAATTGACCAAAAAAACAACAGCGGAAAAAGTGTAAGGCTTACAGCAAAAGCGCGGTGCAGGCAGAGAATGGGGTGTGAGGTCCATACGATGTCGGCTGTCAGGTCACGAATCCATCTTATCGGACTGGGGGACTGCTCAACAGCCTTAAAACAGCGGAAGAGAAACTATTAACTTGTTTATGTCAACGTATGTTTGTCCTCGTCTTGGAAGGTATTGCACTGCTGATGCAAAGAAGTTAATTTTCATGGCACTGATATCCTGTGCCCGCGCGTCTCTGACAACGATGAACTTCGACTTGAACTTGACTTGAACTTTGCTCCAGCAAATATACGCACCGATTCGTGTATTTCCGCTTTATGGATGCGGTGTCCCTGATCTGACACGGTATAGTGTCAATCTGCTGAATCTCCGAACCGCTGGTTTCCGCCCCCCCCCCTCCTGTGGTCAGCGCGACGACGCCCAACCAGGTAGCAGCGGGGACGATTTCACAGAACCGCAGCCGTGGAACAGTTGCGGATTGATCGAGATCGACGCGTGGCTCCTCAACGGCCGTTTCGCTGTAGGGTTTCAAGTGGGGTTTGCACGTCCCCCCCTGTCTGCGTGCGGTTCGGGTGCTCCGGTTTCCGCCCACATTCCAAAGACGTACAGATTAGGAAGCTGCAGACGTGCTGTGTAGGCGCCGGAAGCGTGGCGACACTTGTGGGCTGCCCCAGAACACTCAACGCAAAAGATGCATTTCACTGTGTGTTTCACTGAGTACATATGACGAATGAAGATATCTTATCGTACTTAGGGAGTTCGTGTTTGACATTCTCCTCAACTCTAATCTACCGCCCTTTTCACGACAGCTCCGGCACTGCCACACGCACAACTTTTTCCGAACCAGATGTTCAGTTTCACCCCAGCCTCCAACTGCAGCTCAACCGCTGTCTTTCTTCGACACCTGTCACCATAGGTCAGGGCCTAAAGTGGTTTCACCGCGTAACTCCCAGCATGGAATTCCGCACAAAGGCTTCATTTTCCCATAATACATTAGAAACTTTGGGAATACTGTGCAGGTCGGGCAGCGCCGGTGGTGAAAGAGTCAGATCCACCGCACGCGTTCATCATCGTGCATTGTGTAACTTTCCATTGGGTGTGGAGGTGCGGACACTGGAAACATAGAGCAACACAGCACTATCGTCCCAATTCGTCCGTGCCGACCAAGATGCCTTCCTGAGGGTCCCACTTGCCTGTATCTCACTCATATCCCTCTAAATATCCCTCTTATGAGGGGCAGAGACCATCACAGAGAAGCAGCCGGCTTCATCGAAAGTGGATGGAAAGGTTAACAAATTGGTTAAGAAGGCTTATGGAATGCTTGCTTTCATTAATCGAGGTATAGAGTACAGGAGTCGAGAAATTATGATGCATCTCTACAGAACTCTGGTTAGGCCGCATGTGCTCTTTCCTCTTGAATGGCGGAGGTGGAGGGTTGATCTGTTGCAGGTGTATAATATTATGAGGGGTATAGATAGGGAGGAGATATCCCCGCTGTGTCTGTCCATCTCTCCCGCCGGATGTATCCATCCGTCCCCACCCCTGTCGTGCTGTTCGATGTTCCCTGATCTATGTTCTAAACCTTTCCTGTCTATTATCCTGTTCATTTTTTTTTAATTGATGTTGGGAAAGTTGTGGCCATATCCTTCTAAATATCCCTCTTATGAATCCCATCTTATTTTGATGGGGGTGCTTTATCATATGTGAATCCATTTAATCGCTCCTGGATGATAGATGGGTTAGTTATACCTGCAGGGTGTCCATCTTAAATTGCTCTGTAGGTGGGTCCCAGAGTAGTTACTTTCGATGTTCCAGGAGTGGTGTCTACTAACCCACGTCTCGGGATGACACAGGTGGAAATGGGATGAAGTCCTGCGGGGTGAATATACAGGGTTGGGGAAGAGATTCGGGAGCAGAACCTCGAGGGCCGCAATCTCTGGATTACTCGCGGTGCCGCGTGCTAGTGAGGGTAAGAATGCGTGGTTGAAGAGTTGGCGAAGGGGCAGTGATTCAGACTTTTGGACAACTAGGCTCTTTCTCTGGGAAAGGCATGACCTGTTGAAAAGGGATGGGTTTCACCTGAACTGGACTGGAGGGGTGAACCAATATCCTGTCGGGCTGAATTGCTCGTGCTGCTCTGCTGGATTGAAACTCCATTGACGGGGGAGGTGGGATGCAAAGCAGCATTGAGGCAGATGGGAGGCTGGAAGTAGATACAGAATGGAATGGGAACCAGAACATCTGTGTGCGTCAAGCACTTCAGCCATGGCTACAAGGTGGAAAAGGGAACAAATGATCAGTGCGGCGGGATGTTTGACAGAGATGCGCCCAGTTTTCCATGGATGAGCTAGACTTCCCTCAGTATTGCTGAAGCTGAATCATACACGCAAATGGAGTGTATTCGGACACCACCCAGACTTCTTCATTGCCGATTATGGAACGCGTTCTGGACATCAAGCAGTGCGTCACTTGCCGTGGTGTACCCAGTCCCTGAACTGGTTTGCAGCACGGTGGTGGTGCTGCCTGTCCAGTTGAGGTTATGATCACTGGGAAGCCCGAGAATGTTTGAGGACTCGAAGATTGAATGAACAAAGTAATGGTGAGACGCTGTCTCTTGCTGAAGCTGAATATTGCCTGGCACTTCTGTGTCGCAAATGCTGACAATGCGTCTTCTCTGCATGTCGGTTGCAGTTGCTGCATGCATCCATTGCTAACTTTGTCTGCAGGAGCTGTAACTTCAAAAAGTCCTGTGTTGCGTTTGATGCGACTTGCATCTTCCGCATTAGCCGCCGTGAATGTGGGGCTGAGGCACCACCAACTAATTGTGGAGTCTGAGCAAACGTTGTGAAGTTATACGAGGCGTCACCGACTGTCTGTTCAGTCTGAGCAATAGTTGGGAAGGTAGACCTGAGGCGTCATCTACTGGACCTACAATTGTCCGGAATGGGCAACTGAGACGCCACTTACAGGCCATCCAGTCTGAGTAATCTTCGGTCAGGTGGAGCTGAGGCGCCGCCTACTAGCTGTGCAGTCTGCGCAGTCGTTGGGGAAGTGGAGCTGAGGCGGCATTCTCGGGATACTGATTCCTATTTGCCCTCGAGAACGTGTTGGAGAGGTACCAACCATCCAGTGTTCATCTTCAGTACTCTTGGGGAAGATTCAGGTCAGACGCCGTCAGATGGTTGTCTATCCTTTGGAAAATTAATGGTGAAATTTCACAAGAACTGGAGCCCTTCATGTGAATGCACTGCCATAGTATTCGGCACGGAATTCCAGGTTTGTTGATTACGATCCCACAGCTGGGCCGTGCAATATGCAGGCATCCAGGGCGTAATTTATGAGGAGTTGCAAATGGGCCAATAATATGTAATCGGCAGCGAGCATGCGTCTGACCCGTGACACCAGAATGAGGAGAGATTTCCCTCTGAGATGATTTGATCACTTTTGAAAATGAGCGGTCGTGCGTTTTGAGAGACCTGCAGGAAAGATGTAATGAAACTGGAAACAAGAGCGCATAAAAGATTATTTGGGGTGTTTCCAGGATTCGCGGGTCTGAGTTTGGGCAAGACGTTGGACTGGCTAAGATATTTTCCCTGGAAGCTTTGGAGACCGAGAGGTGATTTTACAGAGGTGGAAAAAAAATCTTTGTTCCAGCGTTGGGGTATCAAGAACTAATGGGCACAGGTTTAGGGAGAGGGGTTTAATGTGAGGGGTAAGATTTAATAGGAACTTGAGTACCAACTTTCTTCCGCAGATGGTGATACGTTTATGGAATAAGCAGCCCGGGAAAATGCTTCAGGTAGGTAAAATCACAACTCTGAAACGACTCTTGGACAGGCACTGTTGTGGTTTACTGGAATTTTAAAATGACCAGGAGACACAGAAGTTTCCTGAAGAAGTTAAACTTTTATTTACAAATAAACGCTGTGACAGCCAGACAGCAGGAAACCAGTTACTGCTCTCTGACTGCCCACGAGAACAGCTCGCCGGCCTTTTACATGCCTTTTTCGTAGCTCAGTTACACTTTCAATTCATCATAGAAACATAGAACATAGAAAAATAGAAAACCTACAGCAGATTTCTGGCCCTACAGCCTACAAAGCTGTGCTGAACATGTCCCTAACCTAGAAATTACCAGACCTATCCATCGCCCTCTATTTTATTCAGTTCCATGTACCTTTCTAACAGTCTCTTTCAAGACCCTCCACCACGGTTTCCGGCAGCCCATTCCACGCTCTCACTACTCTCCGAGTAAAGAACTTACCACTGACATCTCCTCTATATCTACACCCAGCACCTTAAACCTCTGCCCTTTCTTGGCCACCATTTCAGCCTTG
>JARFYF010000075.1:549595-561879 GCA_030265395.1 Rhina ancylostomus
TCCAGCATGGAATTCATGTGCTGGACAACAAGGCATTAATGGAGCCAAATGAGGGCCAGAACTCAGAACCATGACAGTTTCCAACACTTCAGGTTTGTATTTCCAGTGCCAACAGTTTTGTTTCAATGTTCAATCTGTTGCAAGAGAGCTGGTGGTCTTGCTCGGAGAGCGCTGCTTTACCTCCGGTATTGATCGGTAAATACTCCGCTCCGCTTTCTCTCTCTTGCCGTGAACTTGATGGCTATGGTTATCCTCTCCCGAGGAAAGTGCCTTCTCTCCAAATGTGTCACCCGTTTCTTGGTGGGAATGGCAGCGGCCGATCTGCTGATGGTTATCTCGGATCCCGTGTTGAATTGGACCCGTGTGTTAAATTTTCACGGTTCAGTTTTGTTTATTACTCCGGTGTGCAGGCTCTTGACAGTGACGAGATTTCCAACCAACACGATTTCTGTCTGCCTCACAGTCGCGTTCACCTTTGATCGTTTTGTGGCCATTTGTTTTCAGAAGCTGAAGAGAAAATGTTGTACTGAGGGAACGACAGCCGTGGTTATCGGGGCAGTGAGTGTGATGAGTTGTTTGGAGAGTGTCCCTTGATTTCACCTATATGAACACGGCGACATTAAGAGCATTCCATGGTATTGTGTACCGTCGGAGAGCTTCTCAAGCTCCTTTGTGTGGGGTGCATTTGAAATGTTCCACTTCATGTTAACCCCTTGTGTCCCGTTCCTTCTCATTTTTCTCCTCAATGTTCTGACAACCAGGCTCATTCTATCGCCAGTAGAGCGCGGCGGGCGCTCCGGAGCTGCAGCGATGGAGCGAAGATCGAGGACGCAGAACTACAAAACCGAAGGAAATCCATCATTTTACTCTTCAGCATCAGCGCTAGTTTCATCCTGTTATGGGGACAATGGTTGGGCAGAAGTTTTATATGCGAATTACAGGCAATTACGTTTACACGTCCATATCTGACCCGAGCTTTATCACAGAACACGCATCGACGATGCTGCAACTAATCGGCACCTGCACAAACACGTGTATTTATGCAGTGACTCAGCGTAAATTCAGGAAGGAACTGATGAAAGTAGTGACATGTCCAATCAAATTGATGATTCGTATATTCAAGTAACTTCAGGTCATCAAGCGGCATTGAAAGAACATTTACATTCCAAATTTCCTGAAGATGGGCAATAGAGTAGACAGGCAGACCAAAAGAGAGATGGGCATATAGACATCTAGATAAATAAATATTGAGATCGACGGATGGATAGATACTGAGACATATAGATAGACAGACAGATAGATAGATAGATAGATAGATAGATAGATAGATAGATAGATAGACAGATATACAGATAGATAGATGGAGAACAGCAGACCAGTCGTCCATTCGTCCAACTGCTCCAAGCCGATTATGATTCCCATCTAAACTAGTCCCATTTGTCCCGTTTAACTTCTATCCCTCTCAACATTCCTTACCCATGTACCTGTCCAAATACTTTTTAAATATTGGTAATGTACCTTCCTCAACCACTTCCTCTGGCAGATCGTTCAATGCACAGACAACCCTCTGGGTGAAATTTGTCACTTATTTTCCCATTAAATCTTTCACCTCTCATGTTCAACCTCGCTGTTGATTCACAAACCCTGGGGAAAACACCCTCTGTACACCCCTCATGATTTTCTGCACCTCTGCAATTTCACCCCTCATTCCACTACGCTCCAATGAAAAGGGTGCCAACCAGTTCAAACTCTCTCCAGTTCTTCGAGTGCCGGCAATGTTGTCCAGTAAATCTGCTTTGCATTACTTACGGTTTAATGGAATTTTTCTTATAGCAGAGTGACAAAATTTCAATGTTCAAAATGTGGCCTCACCAACATCTTGTACAAATGCGACATAACATCCCAACCTCTGTACTAGATGCGCTGATTGATGACGTCAGCAAACCAAGAATGGAAACCTAAAGTTTTCTCGACGAGACCTCGAGTTTTATACCAACGACTTTATGTTTCAATTCACATTACGCTTCTGAGGTCTTATCCCAAGATTTGTTAATAACTCTCGGCAGCTCGCAAACGTAAACTGTAAAACACTTCTATCCTCGTCGACCCTTGTTTAGAACTTGACTTTTTCCCCTTGCAACGACTAAACCACGTCGCACTACGTCGTCTCAGAAGAAGTGTTTTCTTCGCAGCACAAGAACTGATTAAGTTTTATCAATCTTCTGCAATCTATATAAAGTAATTGTGGGACCTTTCTCCCCAGCAAAGGGGTGGAGCCAAACGAAGTAATTGGGATGGGGGAGCGATGAATGGATTGGTGAGGGAAATGTATTCGGCCTAAGATTGGGAGAGCTTTGGAACTCAATCATAAATGTAGCATATCCCCGGGAGACTTGCGTGTGTGGTGACGACCTTTCTGTTGGTTGTTTATGTGTGCAATATTTCATTATACGTCGGTTAACAGGCAAAGAAAGGATGGAAATTCAACGGGTGCATGTTGAGCTCATCCGTTTAGACAAGCGACCCTGAGCTGAAGAACAATCTTTGTTTGAGTTAATTGCCTTGCTTCCACAAAGACGACAGCAGTATTGAAGCAAGACAGGTTTCTGCTTCGCTGATAGCTCATATATCTTATTCCACGGTAGGGTAATGATTAAGGTGACGTTATACAGCGCCAACGACACAGGCTCATTTCCGGCCGCTTTCTGGAAGGAGTTTGCACCTTCTCTCCGTGTCTGCGTAGGTTTCCACTGGGTGCTCCGGTTTCTTCCCACATTCCAAAGACGTACGGGTTAGGACGTTGTGAGCGTGCTATGTTGGCGCCGGAAGCGTGGCGACACTCGTGGGCTGCCCCCAGAACACTCCACACAAAAGATGCATTTCCCTGTGTGTTTCGATGTACATTTCGCTCATAAACAAATTGCTCTGTTTGACTGGAAAATTGTGCTTGCCGTTTCTGAAGCTTTCAATGGATGCTGCATCGTTGAAGTTATTGAGGCATTGAACTATCATTCGCCCGTTCCATCCAACTCCTGAATTCTCGGCTCCGGAATAAGAACAGAGAGAGCTGCCTTCATCCTTTCAACAAACTGAAACCTTGAGTTGACAAGTTAATCCAGATATCGAAACAGGTACCTTCAGTTGAAGCACGTTGTACCAGGGCATTTTTAACACCTCAGTAGTTGAGCAGTGAAGGTTATAACACACGCCCGATTAGCGCCTTTCTGCCTCTCCCCAGACTGACGCGGGATACCATCCAGCAATGCAGTCTTCGAGTTGTTTATTCCCACCTACACCCCAATGGTCAGCGAGACACCATCTAAAGAGGTAAAATCATCTTACCATCTACAGAACCTACAGAATCGTCGCTGTAGACCAGTTGCTGATCGATCGAGATCCACGCGCGACTCTGCTGCAACGCAACGTTAAGGATGTGCGCAAGAAATTCGCTGCAATATTATGAGGGCGGACTCAATGTTTACAGAAATAGCCGCAGGGAACTCTGTATATTCCCACTCACAGCCTACGTTACATAGCCTGTGGCCGGAACTCACGAAGAGGAGTGGAATAATCAAATTCCCTGGATGGTTTAGTGAGATCGTGTTTCTCCTCAACTCGAAGTCCCGCCCTTTCGTCAGGGACCCCTAACATCTGGACCGTGACCTTTTCTCGATGCTGCCATTAGGCAGAAGGTACAGCAGCGCGAAGACCCACAACCTCAAGGTCCAACAACAGTTCCCTTCCCACAACTATCAGGTTCTTCAGCCAACGTGAGAAACACTAACACTGCCGAGGACGATATTTTTTATCTCAATCTTGGACCAGTGTCGTTGTTCATATTGCGGTTTATTCTGCACATGTGCAGGTTATGCGTTAGTCATAATAAGTTTATGTCAAGTGGTAAATTGGTGTATTACTGTCACATTTACCGAGGTACAGCGAATTTCTTTGCATGCCATCCATACAGATCATAATTCAAGATTTACTTCATTGTCATTTCTTTGAGTATTTCCATACACAAAAAAAGAAATACTGTTTCTCACCAGTTCATATCAGTACAACTAAAAAAGAGTGATAAATATCTAATATAATCTCTGAAAACATCTCTAAAAGAAAGCTAAAAATACCACATATTCATTTCTATTGAAGTACGTGCATGTATTGATAAGTGCATATTCAGTTCGAGGTGAAGTTCAAATTATCTGGTAACTAACTATCAACCTGTTTCTGTATGTACGTGTGTGTGGAGGGAGAGTTTGTCGGTGAAAGTGGAAGGGGACACAGTCCATTTATGATCCTGACTACTTGTGGGAAAAAGGTGTTCAGCATCCGACTAGATCTGGAGCAGATGCTCCTGTTCCTCTTCCCCAACGGCAGGAGGGAACACAGGTCATGAGAAGGGTGATGAAGGTCCTTAATGATGGCCGTAACTCTGCGAATGCAGCGTTGCTAATGGATCTCCATCAAAACGGGGAGAGAGGCTCCAATGATCCTGCTGGCTGTCTTCACAATGATCCTGCTGGCTGCAATTTATCGTATCGGTATATTGAGGTAGTACAAGGGAAAACAATAATAGAACAATGAAAATAAAGAACATTTATTTCAAATTATTTAATTATAATTCTTTACAATTGACAAAATAAAGAAAACAACAGGAGAATAAAGTGTTACGGTTGCAGATGATGCAGGCAAGGAATGGGATGCAAGGGCTGTACGATGTAGGCTGTGAAGTCACGAGTCCATATTATCGGACGAGGGGACCGTTCAACAGTCTTAAACCAGCGGAATAGAAACTATTAACTTGCTTATGTCAACGTATGTTTGTCCTCGTCTTGGAAGGTATTGCGCTGCTGATGCAAAGAAGCTAATTTTCATGGCACTGATATCCTGTGTCCGCGCGTCTCTGAAAACGATGAACTTCGACTTGAACTTGACTTGAACTTGACTCCAGAAAATATACGCACCGATTTGTGTATTTCCGCGCTTCCGGTGGGGTGTCCCTGATCTGACATCGGATAGTGTCAATCTGCTGAATCTCCGAAACACTGGTTTCCCCCAGTGCTCAGCGAGACGACGACCAATGAGGTAGCAGCGGGGTCGACTTCACAGAACCGCAGCCGTGGAACAGTTGCAGATCGATCGAGATCGACGCGTGGCTCCTCAACGGCCGGTTCTCTGCCGGGTTTCAAGCGGGGTTTGCACGTTCCCCCGTGTGTCTGCGTGGGTTTCCTCCGGGTGCTCCTGTTTCCTCCCACATTCCAAAGATGTACGGGTTCGGAAGTTGCGGGCGCACTGTGTTTGCGCCGGAAGGGTTGAGACACTAGCGGGCTGCACCCAGAACACTCCACGCAGAAAGATGCACTTCACTGTGTGTTTAAATGTACATATGACGAATGAAGATATCTTATCATACTTAGGGAGTTCGTGTTTAACATTCTCCTCAACTCTAATCTACCGCCTTTTCACGACAGCCCCGGCACTGCCACACGCACAACTTTTTCCGAAAAGGATGTTCAGTTTCTCCCTAGCCTCCAACTGCAACTTAACCTCTGTCTCTCTTCGACACCGGTCTCCAAATGTCAGGGCCTTAAGTGTTTTCATCGCGTAACCCCCAACATGGAATGTCGCACAAAGGCCTCAATTTCCCGTAATATATTAGAAACGCTGGGAATACTGAGCTGGTCAGGCAGCGCCACTGGTGAAAGAGGAAGATCCACCGCACCCGTTCATCATCATTCATTGTGAAACTTTCCATTGGGTTCTGCAGGTGGGGGCACTGCAATCATAGAGCAACACAGCACGATCGCCCCAATTCGTCCTTGCCGACCAAGATGCCTTCCTCAGGATCCCACTTGCCTGTGTCTATCTCACTCTAAATATCCCTCTTCTGACGGGCAGAGACCATCACAGAGAAACAACCCGCTTCATCGAAAGTGGCTGGAAATGTAGACAAATTGGTTAAGAAGGCTTATGGAATGCTTGCTTTCATTAATCGTGTTATAGTGTCAAGAGTCAAAAAATTATGATGCATCTCTATAGAACTCTGGTTAGGCCGCATGTACTCTTTTCTCTTGAATGGCGGAGGTGGAGGGTTGATCTGTTGGAGGTGTATAATATTATGAGGGGTATAGATAGGGAGGAGATATCCACGCTGTGTCTGTCCATCTCTCCCGCCGGCTGTATCTATCCGTCCCCACCCCGTTCGTGCTGTTCGATGTTCCAGGATCTATGTTCTAAACCTTTCCTGTCCATTAACCTGTTCGAATGTTTCTTTAAATTGCCGTTGGAAAAGTTGTGGAGATAACTACTTTGATGGGGATGCTTTATCAGATGTGAATCCACTTAATCACCCCTGGATAATAGATGGGTTAGGTTATACCTGCAGGGTGTCCATCTTCAATTGTTCTGAAGATAGGTCCCAGAGTAGTTCCTTCCGACGTTCCAGGAGTGGTGTCTACTAACTCACGTCTCGGGATGACACAGGTGGAAATAGAATGAAGTCCTGCGAAGTGAATATACAGGGTTGGGGAAGAGGTTCGAGAGCAGAACCTCGAGAGTAGTAATCTCTGGATTACTCGCGGTGCCGCGTGCTAGTGAGCATAAGAATACGTGGTTGAAGAGTTGGCGAAGGGGCAGTGATTCAGAGTTTTGTACAACTGGGCTCTCTTCTGAGAAAAGCATGACCTGTAGAAAAAGGATGGGTTGCACCTGAACTGGAGTGTAGGGCTGAACCAATATCCTGTCGGGCTGAATTGCTCGTGCTACTCTGCTGGGTGGAAACTCCATTGAAGGGGGAGGTGGGATGCAAAGCAGCATTGAGGCAGATGCGAGGCTGGACGTTGATACAGAATGGAATGGGAACAAGAGCATCTGTGCGCGTCAAGCACTTCAGCCGTGGCTACAACGTGGCGCAGAGAACAAATGATCAGTGCGGCGGGAAGTTTGACAGAGATGCGCCCAGTTTTCTATGGATGTACTCGACTTTCCTCAGTATTGCTGAAGCTGAATCATCCACGCAAATGGAGTGTATTCGGACACCACCCAAACTTCTTCCTTGCCGATTATGGAACGCGATCTGGACATCAAGCAGTGCGTCACTTGCCGTGGTGTACCCAGTCCCTGCACTGTTTTTCAGCACGGTTCTGGTGCTACCTGTCCAGTTGAGTTTATGATCACTGGAAATCCCCGAGAATGTTTGAGGGCTCGAGGACTGAATGAGCAAAGTAATGGTTAGACGCTGTCTCTTGATGCAGCTGAATATTGCCTTGCACTTCTGTGTCGCAAATGCTGACATGCCTCTTGTCTGCATGTCGGTTGCAGTTGCTGCATGCATCCTTTGCTAACTTTGTCTGCAGGAGCTGTAACTTGAAAGAGTCCTGTGTTGTGTTTGATGCGACTTGCATCATCCGCATGAGCCGCCGTGAATGTGGGGCTGAGGCACCACCAACTAGTTGTGGAGTCTGTGCAATCGTTGGAAGTTATAAATGAGGCGTCACCTCCTGGCTGTTCAGTCTGAGCAATCGTTGGGAAGGTAGACCTGAGGCGCCACCTACCGGTTCTGCAATTGTTTGGAAGGTGCAGCTGAGTAATGCATGCAGTCTTTAAGTAATCGTCGGTCAGGTGCAGCTGAGACGCCAACTACTGGCTGTGCAGCCTGCGCAGTCGTTGGGGAGGTGGAGCTAAGGCGGCATTTACAGGATACTGATTCCTATTTGCCCTCAAGAACGTGTTGGAGAGCCACCAACCATTCAGAGTTCATCTTCAGTACTCTTGGGGAAGATTCAGATCAGGCGCCGTCAGATGGTTATCTATCCTTTGGAAAAGTAATGGTAAAATGTCACAAGAGCTGGAGCCCTTCATGTGAATGCACTGCCACAGTATTCGGCACGGAGTTCCAGGTTTGTTGATTGCGACCCTGCAGCTGGGCCGTGCAATGTGCTGGCATCCAGGGCGCAATTTATGAGGAGTTGCAAATGGGCCAATAATGTGCAATCGGCAGCGAGCATGCGTCTAACCCGTGACACCAGACTGAGGAGAGAATTCCCTCTGAGATGATTTGATCACTTTTGAAAATGGGAGGTCGTGTGTTTTGAGAGAGCTGCAGGCAAGATGTAATGAAACTGGAAACAAGAGCGCTAAAAAGATGATTGGGGTGTTTCCAGGACTCGCAGGGCTGAATTAGGGCAAGCCGTTGGACTGGCTAAGACATTTTCCCTTGCAGCGTTGGAGACCGAGAGGTGATTTTACAGAGGTGGAAAAAATCTTTGTTCCAGCGTTGGGGAATCAAGAACTAATGGGCACAGTTTTAGGGAGAGGGGTTTAATGTGAGGGGAAAGATTTAATGGGAACTTGAGTACCAACTTTATTCCACAGATGGTGGTACTTTTATGGAATAAACTGCCCGTGGAAAGGCTTGAGGCAGGTAAAGTCACAACTCTTAAACGACTCTTGGACCGGTACTGTTGTAGTTTACCGGAATTTTAAAATGACCAGAAGACACAGAAGTTTCCTTAAGAAGTTAAACTCTTATTTGCAAAGAAACGCTGTGACAGCCAGACAGCAGGAAACCAGTTACTGCTCTATGACTGCCCACAAGCACTGCTGCGGGCCTTTTACCTTTTTCATAGCTCAATTACACTTTCACAATTCATGATAGAAACATAGAACATAGTAAAATAGAAAACCTCAGTACAATTCTGGCCCTACAGCCCACAAAGCTGTGCTGAACATGCCCCTAACCTAGAAATTACCAGACCTACCCAGAGGGTGGTTTATTCAGTTCCATGTACCTTTCTAACAGTCTCTTGAAAGACCGTATCGTATCCGCCTCCACCACCGTTTCCGGCAGCGTATTCCACGCACTCACTACTCTCTGCGTAAAATACTTACCACTGACCTCTCCTCTATATCTATTCCCAGCACCTTAAACCTATGCCCTCTCGTAGCCACCATTTCAGCCCTGGGTAAAAGCCTCTGGCAGTATCTGGGGTACTGGGTACCGTGGTGGTCGCAACTCAATGGGAAGTACAGGACTCCATTGAAGAGAGTGCAGAGAGAATTGCATAGGACGAAGGTTTCAGCTGTGGGGAGCGACGCGACAGGGTGGATGTTTTTTCTGCTGAGAGCAGTGAGCTGAAGAGATACCCGGTCGAGGTGTCCGGAGTTATGTGGGGCAGGTGCAGTGCAGGTAGTAGGAAACTTGCACCCACAGCAGAGGTTCAGTGTGAGGATGAAGAGGTTTAAATTAGATCTGGGAATGTGTTTTCCATCATGCGTGGATGGGTGAAATCGGTAATGCACTGCTTGCTTTGGCGGTGGGATTCGAGATCCCCATAACGTGTGAGAAATATGGAGACAAGTACTTGCAATGCCAAGGCAGAGAAGTAAAAGAAAGGCAAGGCCGACATGGAACCAGAGAGCAGATGGTGCAATGGAGGTCGACTGATTGTCTGCTGCTCCAGAGGGACGCCTGGCTCCTTTCTTCACCGGGGAGGCGCACTACACATAACCATGGTGCGGTTTGCAAATCTTGTGCATATAGAGAGAATATAGTTGATCTCATCCACACTCTGCTGATTTCAAAAGGATTTTTTTTGGCTGCAGTCAGTTTCAGTTCACAGTGCCGTATGCAACCAATGTGTATGTGGGCTCAGACCGCGAATGAATGTGGTGCATTTCACACAGGAGATGCCTGGTCCTCGCCCCTCCTCCAGAGTCAGAAAGTGGAAACGGAGTCTTGGGAATGCTTTACATCCTGATCCATCAGCACCTCTAAGGATTGGACATCAGCATCTGGAATGGGAACAGCGATCCATCCATTCGATCATTTTCTTCCGTAACACCCACTGTGTTACTGTTGATCCACAGGTGTATAATTTTATAAACGTATGAAGACAAGAACTTAAGAAGTTAGAGCAGGAGTCGGCCCCTCGACCTCTCCGCCCTGCCCTGTCGTTCCATGGCTGAACTGCCCCAGTTTTCAGCGTCATTTCCCTGCCAGTTGCCGATTCCTGATTTTTCAGATATGCATCGAGTTCTTCTTCGAAAATTCATCTCCTTCTTTGAAAGTAAGTTCCAACATGGCTAAGTTTTAAATGGTCGTCAACTTGTCCTTAACTGTGACATTTATTCCAAATTAACTCCTTGTTGTAATCGCCTCGGCGTTTACCCTGTGACGCCCCCCAGGACTTGGATGTGTTAGTAAGATTTCCTCTCATTCTTCTGAACCCCAAGGAAAATAGATGTAAGTTCTTTAGTTCCTCTTGACAGGCAACCGTCTTGTTCCCTGAATTAGTGCAGTGAATCGATTCTTGACTGCCACCGATGCGGGTATATCAGTTATTCTGCAGTGAGGGACTGAAACCATGAACAGTGTTCCAGGTTTGTCTCAACCAATACAGTGTACAATTGTAATAATACGTGATGTTTCTAACCATCCACCCACTTGCAATAAAGACTAACATTCTGTATCATTTCAGTCCCCCACAAATTCCTGCCACTGCGTGCACAAGACTGCTGGAATATCCAGACCTGACGGACAATGGATACCGCTGTCACTGTGCCGAGTATCCAGAACATCGTATCTGGTTCGCCAAGGACGGACTGTACGCACTCGGGTGAAAGGAATGAATTCGTGTCGGACATATCACCTTTCCACAATTGGTGATGATAAGTATATGCAGTGGAAAACATGGATTGATTCGGGTAGGCAGCACAGCGTTGTGTGTGTTAGGGGCTGGAGGGATGGCGGGTGGCGGTGCGTGTTCTGGTATCAGGTCTCACATGGAATGTTCTCCCAGAGGAAAAGGTTGAGTCAGGTACGTCAACGACATTTAAAAGACACTTGGACAAGTACATGGATCGGAGCGGGTTGGAGGGACATGGGTCAAACGCGGGCAAATGGGACGAGCTTAGATCTGTATCTTGGTCAGTATGGAGCAGATGGGCCAAAGGGCCTGCTTCTGTGCTCTGTGCCTCAATGTAATTACTGTTCAATATGATAAAGGTATCTGATTTCACATGGGGCAAAATGTACCAAAAGGATTCACCAAAGAAGTTGTAAATATAGTTCTGGTACTTTCAATATCCAAACTTGATATCACGTCCATTACGATTCTCTTTCAAGAGACACATTCCACAAACGTTTCCGGCCGAGTGTGAATCAACAACCCCGGATGTAAAATAACATCTGACTTAACTGCGGGCAAGGGGGTTGCCGGTTTTGGCGCCGCAATGGCCCAGATGGAAATGTAACAATCTCTTAAGATCAGTGTTTTTGACCTCCCTTGAAACGAGAGGGAAGTTTGGCCAAACTTGTTCAGAATTGGACGAAATTACCGAAGGGCTTTGGTTTGATTTCAGTAGAAAGATGGCTGCCTGTCCCGGGACAGGTGTGGAATGTTTGAAGTCAAACACGTTCAGCGTCGCGGAGCACCGTTCATATATAGGGCGGAGCTCAGAACCTCCCAGAAGGATGGATCAAATTCAAAGCTTGGAACTCGCTATCAGGGAAACATATAGGAGATTCTGTGGCAGTGAACATGAGACCCGGATGGTATGTTGCCTCCCAGGTGCCAGGCTCGGGATGTCACTGATCGGGTCCAAGTATTCTTGAGCGGGTGGGGGAGAGCAGCCAGAAGTCGTGGTTCACGTTGGCATCAACGAAATAGGAAGGAAGGGGGATGAGGTCCTGAAGAGTGAGTTTAGGTAGCTAGGCAAGAGACTGAGGAACAGGACCTCGAGGGGAGCAGTCTCGGGATTACTGCTGGTGCCACTCGACAGTCAAGGCAGGAACAGGAGGAGGTGGCAGTTAAATGCGTGGCTGAGAAGCTGGTGCAAGAGGGAGGGTTTTTGATTTCTGGATCATTGGGATTTCTTCTCGGGAAGGTGGAACCTGTCCAGAGAGGACGGGTTACATCCCAACTAGAAGGGGGCCAATATCCTTGCGGCTAGGTTTGCTTGAGTGGTTCGGGAGGGTTTAAACTAATTAGTGAGGGGGGAGGGAACCGGAGGAGTAGGTCAGGGGAAGGGGAAAAGTTAGATCATACAGGTAGAGAGACTTTCGGGAGGAAGAAGAGCGCAGGCTATCAAAGTGGTTGGGTGGAGGGACTGAAGTGCGTGTACGTAAATGCAAGAAGCTTCAGGAATAAGGGTGACGAACTAAGGGCTTGGATAAGTATGGGAGACTTTGACATTGTGGCTGTAACTGAGACGTGGCTGACGTCAGGGCAGGAGTGGATATTGAATATTCCTGGTTTTCAGTGTTTTAAAAGGGATAGGGAAGG
>JARFYF010000075.1:880139-890918 GCA_030265395.1 Rhina ancylostomus
CTAATTTACCTTTTAAATGTTGTCAGTGTACTGCTTCCACATCTTCCTTTGGCAGCTCTTCCCATATACGGACCACCCTTTGGTCGAAACAATTCCCCCTTAGGTTTCCATTAAATCACCCCCTTTCCACATTAATCCTTTGCCCTCGAGTTCTTGATTGCCCAACCCTGGGAAAATACTTTGTGAATTCGCCCTATCTATGCTCCTAACGGGTTTATAAACCTTTGAAAGATCGTCCCATTGTTCCACTGCGCTCCAATGAGCTGGGTGGGGTGTGCGTAATGTGTAAATGGCTGCTGGAACCTTGCGGGGAAAGAGAGTTGATCAGCACCTGGGGAAGATAAAAATCGGATTAACGGAGGACGAGTACAAATGGACCCTCAATGGCCAGCAGAGATTTGCTGGCCAGTTTCTGTGCTGTATCTGTCTGTGACTTGCTTCCTCCACGACCCTCTGTAACTGCCACTTGTCTGTTGTTGGTTACTGCGGAGTATCTGCTGCAGTTAGCATAACCTCGCTGGGAATTCGCTGCAGCAGTTACCACAGCAGAGCACGCACTGGCAAAGTGCAGCGTGTCTTTAATCATTATTCACCAAAATAAAACCTTACTTGCATTCTGGGCTGCAGAGGCTGTCAGGCACATGAATATAAAGGGAATGGAGGGATATGGGTCGTGAGCGGGCAGAAGATATTTAGTTTAGTTTGGCCTCGTGTTCGGCGCAGACACTTTAGACCGAAGGGCTGATCCTGTGCTGTACTGTTCAATTAACAACAAAAAAAGCTTTCTCCTTCCATCTTTTGCCGAAGAGGTAAAAATTGTGTTGAATTGTAAGATCGGCCCTTTGACAAGTTCCCTCCATTTAGCTGATAATTTGTGCCGTAGATCCATGAAATCCCGAAACCACCACGCATTTCATTCTCTAAGGAGAAGAAGACCGGTTTCCTACGTTAATATATAAAATCCTACATGTTCTTAACTATTTCGTACACCTTTTATGAGTGCTTTCTGTTGGATACTTAGATCTGACATAAAATGTCCCGCGCAGAATGGAACGCAATTCTTCTGCCACGGCCGAAGCAGCAATTTGTACAGTTCAGCCGAAGGAGGCCAAACAAGATCACAAGACAAAGGAGCAGAAGTAGGCCATTCGGCCTATCGAGTCTACTCCGTTACCTTACCATGAGAAACTATTCCCATCTGGCCCCAATTTCCGGCCTCTTTTCCATGGCCCTTGAAAGTCTGACGAATTAGATACTTATCAAGCTCCCTCTTAAACACCCCAATGATCGGGCCTCCACAGCTATATGTGGAAACGAATTACATAAACCACGACCCTCTGACTGAAGAAATGTCTGCTCATTTCTGTTCTAAATGGGCGCGTTAATTGTCGCCATTCCATTACCGTCACGACAAAAGTCGGCGATCTGCCTATTTAACAGCGTTGTCAGGAAAGATCACTGAGATAAAGGTATTCGACCAGTCAGCTGGGGATGATCTGCACAAAAGCAGTTATGAGTGGGCATTATTTCCTGATGTGGGCGGCACGATTATTCTTCGAGTGAACAAAGAAAGGTATTTGATCTGCTTGTTATCATCGAAGAGAAAATATTCAATTTCACCCTGCTTTCTATCAGGAACCCCTTTGATACCCTGAGGACAGTATCCTTTCTGATTACAAGAACAGAAGAAATAACGGAAGAGGGGTAGGCCCCTCAACCCTATGATCATGGATGAAACTCACGTCCTCTTCATTCTCCATTCCTTTACTTCCCCAGGAGGCGAAAAATATTTCGGTATGTCCCCTTTGGCGCTCACCAACTTATACCGATGCACCATAGAAAGCAACCTATATGAATGCATCACAGATTGGTATGGCAACTTCTCTGCCTGGGACAGCAAGAAACCGCGGAGAGTTGTGGACACAGCCCAGCGCGTCACGGAAACCAGCCTCGCATCTTGAACTCTGTCTATACCTCTCGCTGCCTTTTGAAGCAGGCGGCATAATCAAAGAACCCACCCACCCGGGACATTCTCTCTTCTCTCCTCTTCCAGCAAGTAGAAGATACAGGAGCTTGAGGGCATGTACACCAGGCTCAAGGACATCTTCTACCCCACTGTAATAAGACTATTGGACGGTTCCCTTATACGATAAGATAGACTCCGACCTGACGATCTACCTTGTTGTGACCTTGCACCTTATTACACTGCACTTTCTCTGTAGCTGTGACGCTTTACTCTGTACTGTTATTGTTTTTACCTGGACTACCTCAATGCCCCCTGTGCTACCTCAATGGAACTGCACTGTCTAATGAATTGACCTGTACGATCGGTATGCAAGACAAGTACATCGATTTACATTGGTACAAGTGTCAATAGTAAACCAATACCAATACAAATATCAAAGAATTATAAACCTCCACTATAAATAATTCCAAGAATTCAACTTCCAACGCTCACCAGGCAGAGAACTCCAGACATCCACCACTCACTGTGAGAAGAAATTTCTACGTGGTTCAGTTTAAAATGAATGTCCCCTCATCTTGCAATCTCTATGGACTTTAGCAAGGTATGTAACAATGCCCCGCATGGTAGGCTGGTCCAGAATGAGCTACATGGGACGACCCTGCCAACTGGATCCAAAATTCGCTTTCTGGCAGGATGTATTGCTCTTTCAGGTAATTCCCATATCCTGCAAATGAATATATTAACAGAGGACAGCAGTGGCAGGATGTTTTTCTTTTCTGATTGGAAAACTGGCTACTGATGTACCACAGGGATCGGTCATAGGATATTTACTCCTTGTGATATATACAAACAACAAGAAGGAGGATACAGGAGGTATGGTTTTCCAGGTTACTCATGTCACCAATATTGGCACCGTTGTGGATGGCGATGAAGGTTGACGCAGGCGATAGCGGAATAGAGATCAGATGGAATATTAGGCGCAGCGGTGGCACAAGGAATCTAATCCCGACAAGTGCGAGGTGATGTCTCTTGAGAAGTCTGATAGTGGAGGGACAGACACAGTAAACGGTAGGCCACCGAGGGATGCTGATGAACAGAGACACCCCGGGGTTGAAGTTCATCGTTCCCAGAAACTGGGAACATGGGTGGATGTGGTGGAAAAGAGGTAATGCTTTCATTCATTGTTCTGGGCACAGAATGCAACACGTTGTGTTGCGTTGCAACTTTGCAACACACTGGTTAGGCCGCGCTTAAGAGCGTTATATGCAGTTTTGGTGTCCTCACTATATATGTGGTGATGCTGGAAAGAGGGCAGAGGAGATTCAACAGATGTTATCTGGACTGCTGAACGTCTATTTTGAGAATAGGTTGACTGAGTTAAGGCTTTTCTTTGTGGAGGGAAGAGTCATTATATGAAGGATGTCGAAGCTTTAGAGAGGGTGCAGAAGAGATTTAACAGGATTGGAGAGCATATGTTATGAGGATAGGTTGAGTGAGCTAGGGATTTTCCCTTTCAAGAAAAGGAGGTGACTTTTTAGAGATGTACAAGATGATAAGAGGCATAGATTGAGTGGACAGTCAGAGACTTTTTCCCAGGGCGACAATGGCTAAAGCGAGGGGCGTATAATTTTAAGGTGATTGGAGGAAAATATAACGGGGTTGTCGGGTAAGTTTCTTTTACACAGAGAGTGGTGGGTGCGTGGAACGCACTTCCATCAGAGGTGGTGGGGGCAGATACATTAGGGACATTTAAGAGACTATTAGATGGACAGAATGAGAGATAAATTGGAGGTAAGGTTTACCATTTGGGAGGGAAGGGTTAGATAGAAATTAGAGTGGGATAAATGCCAGAACAACAAGCTGGGCCGAAGGGCCTGCACTTTCCTGTAGTGTTCTGTGTTCTATTATTTTTGGGGACAGTCTGTGCTTTTTCTCCCTGGAACCAAGGAGGCTGAAGTGTCCCCTAACAGACGGATGTGATATTGTGGGATGCATAGATGGTCAACGTCTTTGTTCCCAACTCGTAATGAGAAAACAAGAGTTCATAGTTTGTAAGTGGGAGGAGTGTGTTACCAGGGATTTGAGGGTACTTTGGTACACGGATATTGGTTGATATCTGGAAAGTGTTATCGGATACAATCACTACCCTAAAGGAACCTCTATAAAGACAATAACACAAGCGTGAAGCAGAAGGATTCTGCCCTAATTGGGACAAATCGGATTAGTGCACGTTGTCAAAAATGTCAGCATTGATCAGCAGGCGAAGGTCCAGTTGCTGTGCTGTACAACATTATGACTGCAAAACCACAATGCTGCAAAATGATTCCCAGTACATTGACCAGGACAGGAACATACAAGATCGAGCATAGAATACAGAATATTTTATCGTAGTACGGAGCCTTTGGCCCTCGATGTTGGGCCGACCACAATAAAACTACTCCCTGGTCAATCTAACCCTTCCTTCCCACACAGCTCATAACTCTCTATTTCCTTTGCATCTGTTTGCCTCTTTTAGAGTCTCTTAAAAGTCTCCCTTGTATCCGCCTCTACCACCAGAACCGGAAGTGCACCCACCACTCTCTGTGTAAAAAAAAACATACCTCTGACATCTGCCCGAATCTTTCCTCCTCTGACTTTAAACTGATGTCCTCTGTTATTGACCATTTCCGCTCTGTCCAAAGATGCTGTATGTCCACTCTGACTATGCCCCTCGTAAAATCTTCTACACCTCTATCACGTCGCCTCTCATCCTGCGTTGCTCCAAGGAAAAAAGCCCTAGCTCGCTCAACCTTCCCTCACAAGACGTTCTTTAATCCAGGCAGCATCGTGGTAAATCTCTGCAACCTCTTGAAGCTTTCACATCCTTCCCATGATGAGGGACCAGAACTAAACTGACCAGGACTGATTCTCTCATCCTTGAAGCGATAAAGGTTGGTTTTTAACCACTTCACTTCGAGGGAGAGGCAACAGGTTCGCAAAGTCGACCCCTCCAGGCTTCTGTATCTCACTGCTCTGCCGGAGGAAGTGCCTGGAACCTGTCCTCGACACTTCATGGGACATCTAAAAGGAAACTGTGAAAAGTTACAGCGTGACCAATCACTCATTATTTCTGCATTTTATTTTTAAAATGTAGAAACGCGAATCCGGAAGAGGAAAACCACGAGGACTTATTCATCAAGGAAGTGTGGGACAAACGGCCAGCTGTGGCCCAATGCGCAAGGAACTAGCTGCCCAAAGAACCACTAAGACCCAATAATTAGGCAATATTGTCATTAATGGTTTCGTAAGAGTTGCCATGAACGTCTTGGTTTTACTAGTCTGCCCTGAAAGATATCTCGTATTGCCCAGGGCACAGTGACACAATGACACTCAACTGAATTAAAGTCGACATACTGTTGCCAAGGCAGATGGCATCAGGAATCATTGGAACTTTGCTTTATGCAGGAGATCAACCCACACTGCAATCTTGAGATTGTCAAATATCGGAGGAAATTGTGAAATGTCCACTCTCCGTTCCTTACACCAATCTTATGCAATCATCAGTCACATTCGTTTTGTCAAAGCACAGTTTAGGAGAAACTTACTGCACACACTGGAGAAAACAAACCATTGACCCGATTGCAATGGATCTCAAATTTAATTCGACAGATTAATCAATACATATGGGGTTTTAACATTGCGCGGCGTTTAGTTTGGGGTAGCCACACTGCACACGAGGAGAGAAGGAGGAAGGAGCGAGAGAGGAGGGGATGGAGAGAGAGGGGGGATGGAGAGAGAGTGGAAGGAGAGAGAGGGAGAGAGGGAAGAGAGAGAGGGGAACAGAGGCAGAGAGAGTGGGAGAAAGAAAAATAGAGAGAGCGTAAGGAGAGAGAGGAAGGAGAGCGGTAAGAGAGAGAGAAAAAAAGAGAGAGGAAGAAAGGAGAGAGGCGGGACGGTGAGAGGAAGGAGAGACAGAGGAACGAGAGGGAAGAGAGCGAAAGAGGAAGGCGGGAGTTGGGAGGGGGGAGAGACGCACAAGAGAGAGAACGAGTAAGAGAGAAAGGAGAGAGAGGGAGCGAGAGAGCGAGAGGGAGGGAGAGAGAGAGAGAGAGAGAGAGAGAGCCAGAAAAAATAAAAACAGTAATACAGGTCTGGAGCTGGAATTGGGAGATGCAGAACACAGCAGTTTCTGTAAATCTGAAACAAACTCTGGAAAGCTGTAAACGTCTGACATGTTAGGCTCCGTCTGCGGAAATAGAAAATCGAGTTGCATTAACATTCTGATTTAACTCAGATTTTGTCGTCTCGGCATGCGATATCTGCCCTGTCGGGTAATTCCTGCATTTGCAGCAGTTATTTTAGACCCGCATCATTAACTATCTCTTTTTTCACCGACGCTGCCTGACCTACTGAGAGCTTCCAGTATCTGCTTTTCTCATTTGGACCTGAAAGAAATATTGATCACATTTTATATATCTCCTTTCTCTCTCTCTCTCATGCTTCCCCCCCTCTCTCCCCTCTCTCTCGCTCCTTCATCTCTCTCTCTTCCTCCTTTCTCTCTCCCCTCTCTCACTCCTTCCTCTATTTCCCTGTCCAAATACTTGATGACTGCTGAAGACTTTCAGCATTTCCGGTTATCTTTTTAATTTAAGTACTGCAATGTTGACACCGCTTCACTCCCCACAGATACTGGCCATTCTTCCTTATTGCACGTTGTTGTGTAAATTTTGTAGCCCATATCAGTTATGGCTCTTTCTATTTTCTCTCTTCAGTCTGGTCCAGACAAATTAGCGGTCACTAGGCATTTGTCAGCTCCATGTTTCTGTAAATGTTAATCTGCGACACGCATTATCTTTTGAGCTCCACTTTATCATAAATACTCCTCTTGTTCTATTCGTTCATGTGAGGTGCTGCACTTTGGGCCGGTGTAAAGTAAGAGGAGAATATACAGTGCACGGTGGGACCACAAGGAGTATGATTGTAGCTTGGAGTGCAAGTGCAAAGATCATTGAAAGTGGAAACACAGGTATAAATGGTCGTTAGAATTTGCCTTCATCGGTCGCGGCATTATCGAGAAGTTATCAAGCCATGTTGCTCCCGTACGAAGTTTTAGTTGGGTCACATTTGGAATATTTTGAGCGGGTCCGGTAGGAGAATAACATCAGGGCTCTGGAGCCCTTGGAGAAGGTGCAGAAGAGCTTCACTGGAATGTGGCATGGATGAGGGTGTGTTAGCCATGAGGGGATGTTGGACAGATTTGCATTATTTTCTCTGGAGTGTCAGAGGCCGAGTGGCAACCTGACAGAAGTTTCTAAAATGATGAGAGGCTTTGATAGAATAGACAATCAGTATCTTTTGTTTTCCCCAGGTTGAATTCTCAGGGATTACATTGAAGGTGAGAGGCGGTAGGTTCAAAGGACATGTGCGGGCCAAGTTTCTTTCACCCAGAGAGTAGTGGGTGCCTGAAACGTGCCGCCAGGAGTGGTCGTCGAGGCAGATACGATAGAGGTGTTTAAGAGGCTGTTGGACAGATACATGAGTATGAAGGGAATGGAAGATTGGTATTGGTATCGGTTCATTATTGTCACTCCCACCGAGGTAGTGAAAAACTTGTCTTGCATACCGCTCGTACAGATCAATTCATTACAACAGTGCATTGAGGTAGTACAGGGCAAAAGCAATGACTGAATGCTGAGTAACGTGTCTCCAGCTGCAGACAAGTGCAGTGCAGGTGTACAATAAGGTGCATGGCCATAACAAGGTAGATTGTGAGGTCAAGAGTCTAACTCATCGTAAAAGGAAACGGTTTAATTATCTTATTACCGTGGAATAGAAACTGTCCTTGAGCCTGGTGGTATGTGCCCTCAGGCTCCTGTACTCAAGATATGGATCGAGAAGAAGGTGATTCGTTCACTTTGGCACCATGCTCGGCACAGCTATGGTCGGTTGATAAGCCTGTTCCTGTGCTATTAAGAACATAGGGTCACAACAACAATAGGGAGCATCTGAAGTATTGCATTAGATCCTGGCCGCCCCACTGCAGGAAGCAGATGCAGGCTTTGGAGAGGGTGCAGAAGATGTTCACCAGCATGCTACCCGGATTGGAGAAGATTAGCTATCCGGAGGTGTTAGACAAAGATGGATTGGTTTCTCTGGAGCGTCAGAGGCTGCGGGCAAATCTGATAGTATACAGAATTGTGAGAGACATGCATAGGGTAGACAGCCAAAGTCTTTTATTTTCCTCCAGGGTAGAAATGTCAAATTCCAGAGGAAATATATTTAAGGTGAGAGGGCAAAAGTTTAAAGTGGACCTCCGAGACAAGTTTTGTATTACACAGAGTGGTCAGTGCTTGGAACGAGCTGCCTGAGGATGTGGTTGAAGCAGATACGACAACAGCGTTTGAGGCACTTAGTCTGATACACGAGTGGGCAGGGTGTGGAGGGATGAAGAGCAGATGGCATTCGTTTACATTGACATCATGGTCGGCACGAACATCGTGGCTCGAAGGTCCTGTTCCTGTGCTGCTCTGTGTCCCAGGTTGTGTGTCCCCTTCTCTGCAACTTGAAACATGCACAATTCTTTGCTCAGTTTTGGCATGAGGGTAATGCTCTTTCACCCCTCTGCAGATGCCGTCTCACCTGCTGAATACCGTTTTTTTTCCATATTTCATCCACATGTGCCATGTCTGTACTTATTTTGCGAAGGGAATTTTCGTTGGCCTTTGGTGGAAGATAATCACTCAAGAATAGTGACACCTTGCTCCAGTTATGCAGGGAGCCCATCATTAGATGTATCCAAGAAAGGGATCGATTGAATATTCGAACTTATGGGAATCGAGATCGCAGGGACACGTGGAGGGAACAGATACAGAGATAAACAAATGTCAGCCAATGACATACTGACTGATGGGACAGCTAGAAGGGCCGAATGGCCTACCTCTGCTGTTGTTTCATATGTTTGTATTTTCCTTCTGCGCCGTTTACCTTTTAAAGGTAACATTAAGAGTTACAGACACATAAAAGATGCAGAAGGGGAACAGTCGCTTCTGTCAATCAACCTGCCATTTACACTAAGCACATTTCCTTTTGCTCGTTTCATTCACTTATTACCTTTTAAGCTAATTTCCTGGGCCTCCTCCACTGCCGGGAGAATTCCAAGCGCAAATTGGAGGAACAGTACATCCTTTTCCAGCTTGGAACCTTGCAGCCTAACAGCATGAATGTTGAATTATCCCGCATGAAGTAATCCCAACCTCCTTTCCCCCAGACTTTTTCCCAGGGTGACTATGAGGGGATATAATATTAAGGTGATTGGAGGAAGATATGAGGATGTTGGGGATAAGTTTTTTTTTTACACAGAGAGTGGTGGGTGCGTGGAACGCACTGCTGGCAGAGTTTGAGGGGGCAGACACATTAGGGACATTTAAGAGACTATTAGATAGCCACATGAATGTTCGAGTAGTGGAGGGATACGTGGGAGGGAAGGGTTGGATAGATATTAGTGCAGGATAAAATGTCGGCACAACATTGTGGGCCAAAGCTGTACTGTGCTGTAATGTTCTATGTTATATTTTCTATGTTCTCTTGGCTGCATGCTCCTGGCTCCTAACTTTCTCGATTGTAAAAAGAAATCCCTCGCAAATCTCCTTTAAATTTTGCCCCCTCCGAAAAAAAAATATTGCCCTCTAGTAGGTGACATTTCCACGTTGTGAAAATGACTCACTAGCTACTCTGTCCATGTCCTTTATCATTTTATGAACTTTATCAAGTCGCCCTTCAGCCTCCAGTGCTCTAGATAACACAATCCAAGTTTATCCAACCTCTTGTTCTAGTTCATAATCTCTAATCTGGGCAACATGCCGGTGAACATCTTCTGCACCGGCCTCAAAGCCGCCACATCCTTCTTGATATGCGGAGACCAGAACCTCACGCAGTGGTTCAAATGTGTCACTTGACTGAAGTGTCAGACAGCGGCAACATCACTTCCTAACGTTTGAACTCAACAACCTTATCGACCAAGGAAGTCTGCCGTACACCTTTATTGCCACATAATCTATCTGTGATGCAACTTTCAGCGACTTGAGCCACAAGATTATTCTGTGCATCAATGGCCCAAAGAGTCCTGTAGAGTTTCCTCTTACATTTCACCTCCTAAATTGCAACGCCTCACGCCCATTAAAACCCATTTGCAATGTCTTCGCCCATATTTACAATTGGTCAATACACCACTGAATCATTTCACAGCCTTCTTCGCTCAATGCATTCCGCACAATTTTCCAGTCTGGCAACATTCTGGGAATCTTTCTTTTATTCCTGGCGATCACACCTCCATGAAGCCAAGGACGAAGTGTCCTCCTGTAAACGTCTTTTTCTGGAACTAGGCACAGAGCAGTCCAGCTCTGGATCTGATGGATGCTTCATGCGGTTACGGCACGTCTTCTTTGTGTTACACACCTCAACCAGTGAAGTCAAACGTGTCATCTCCCATGCCCTTTATCCAGCCGACCCTCGTAATTCATTGCGTATGCAGCAAGGAAATGTGTTGCATCAGACAATGAGGTTGCAGATATAAGTGGTTTCAGTCTTATTGTTGGAATACTTTAAACGTTGAGACAAACTTTACATGCAGAAACTAACCACACTTTAAGCAACTCATACTGACCTGTTTGAAGGGATTCCTTGACTTGTGATAACTGACCTGTTACAAAAAAAGAGAAAACATCATGTCATACAGACATTTCATGTGATTCCATGGTATGTCACAATGTTGAGCAAAGAGCAAGCTCACAGAGAACCCAAATGAGGCACACTGGTACAAGACTGGAGTCAGGATA
>JARFYF010000075.1:1131143-1143117 GCA_030265395.1 Rhina ancylostomus
ATAGATAGATAGATAGATAGATAGATAGATAGATAGATAGATAGATAGATAGATAGATAGATAGACAGACAGACAGATGCACATATGTATCATGTTTCTCTCCAATGCTTTCATCCGGTCCGGGTAAAAGGAACCCAGAATTTTGGAGTTAATGCGTGCAGTTGAGATCAAAATAAAAGGTGAAAATGCTGAAAATATGAAATAACAATCGAAAACGCTGAAAACATTCGAAATGTCAGGCCGCATCTGTCGGCATAGAAACGCTGAGGCGAAATATTTCCAGCAAGTTTGGACGAAGGATTCTCTTGGCACAGATGTTGTTTGATCCGCTGACAATTGCCAGAACTTTATGTTTGTATTTTTAACTCTATATTACCAACACAGATTTCAGCTCCAGCGTGTGGAATAAGAGTGGGACGGCATTTGCCTTCTTTGTAACGGATCATGTAGCAAACATATGACATTTGCAACATAAATATCGTGTTTCTGTTGCAGATGAGCTACAGAGTCCACAGGTTTCCTTGAATCGACCACTTGGTCAATACCTACAAGGTCAAGATGCGGATATCACATGTTACGCTCCAAAGGTATACACAAGCTTTACTTTCTCGCTCTACAAATCCGGAAACACCAACGTTATGGCGTCGATTGGCCCGATATCAAACTGGTCTGCTGTTCTGACAATTAAACAAATGGACAGTAGCAAGGAAGGTTCTTATAGTTGTGCGTACCAAACGTCCATTTCGGGCAAACTTTACACGTCAGCTCGCAGTGAATTGCTCAACGTATCTTTAACACGTAAGTGAAAATTATTGCTATTATTCCTTCCAAACTATATGTTGATAAGGGAAATAGTTTTATGCCATAAATTGTATGGCCCTATACTGTTTACACACAAACAAGTTCTTGAACAATGACTTATTATTTTAACATTATATATGTTTCCTTCTCCAATATGATCGTTGCCACTTAAATGCAGCACTGGAAGGAACACGCCAGACAAAGAATTTCCTTAAGAACTTTACTCCTTTATCAATCGTGATGAGTTTAATCAACTAAAAGATTCACTTCATAGTTTCAAACAAGGCTTATTAACTGTTTAGTTTCACAACTATTTGAGGTACACAATTCTTTAGTTTACTTTCGCAACTTTCAAAGTAAGAGACTGAAGATGCCAGAATGTGGAGCAACAAACAATCTTTGGAGGAACTCCGCGCGTCGAGCACCACCTTGGGACGAAAGGAATCATCGACGTTTTGGGTCCAAACCCTGCATCGTATTTACATAATAAAAGTGCCGACGGTAGAGCTCTTTTCTACCCGACACCGCAGCACCACACCGCAGACTAACATTGGTGTGTTTTGCAAGGTGCTTTATCGATTCGGTTTTATTGTTAACCTTGAAATGGAATGTGAGGCGTGACTAGAAATAGTTATAAATGCGATTGCCATGAATGCAACGTCAGTGAAGACAATTTCAAACATTGCTGACGGTGACAGTTTTCCAACGAAGTGTGCATCATTCTACTGTGGGTTTGTTCCATTTTCAGGCGAACCAGAGGGCGCGAAGCTCACTCTGACCACAATGTTTGGTTTGTACGTCCAAGGAAAAAGTGTTCGAATCACATGCATTGCGCCTGAGTATTACACAACACGCACGTTTCGTTTAATTAAGGATGGCAAGGATACTCAAATGGAATGGGTTTCCACGCAATGGACAGAACACGGCGCTGAGTTCAGAATTCCGAAGGTAACAGTGTCTGATAGCGGAAACTACACATGTACCTATGAAACCGAAATAAATGGGAAGGTATTCAACTCCAGCTACAGTAACTTCGTGGCGATAGAAGTTGCAGGTGAGTGAAATATTGTGAAGCAAAAGTTGCAATTACTAAATCCAATTTTAATGGTATTTATTTATGCTCGTGATGCCTCAGATAAAATGGATCGTTTGCCCAGATATGCCGCCCTATATCACAGGAGTTAACGGGTTTCTCGGCTTTGGTTTCGTATTTCCATAAAGCATGGACATTTCCTTTTGCACCATTATTAAGTGACACACTTGGATGTTAAAATTACAAACAAAGTCGGCTTAATATTCTCTGCACAAGACAGCTGTTAGCATTCAATGCAGATATGTGTACTTAAATTCAAGTAAAATGAAAACAGAAGATAAAACTGTGATTCGATAAAAGAAAAGCAAATGTTCTCGACGAAAGCTGGCTTGTAATATTGCTGTTCTATTTTACAGAACGCGTCGAAATCCGGCTGCAGAACGGAAGCAACGCCTGCTCAGGTAGAGTGGAAGTCCTCAACAATAAAACGTGGGGAACCGTCTGCGACGATCAATGGCAAGTTGAGGACGCCCAGATTGTGTGCAGAGAGCTTGGATGCGGGCACGCGATATCCGCGAAGACTCACGCGTATTTCGGCAAGGGCACTGGGCCGATAATTCTGGACGATCTAAGCTGCCAAGGGACGGAATTATTTCTCTGGCAATGTCCTTCGCGTCACTGGGGCCAACATAACTGTAACCACAATGAGGACGCTGGTGTAATATGTTCGGGTAAGAAACAAAGCAACTCAACAGTTGGTCCTGCAAAGGTTCGATCTATTAATGTTCCATAGATCCATGTGTTGCTTATACATCCACTGTTCCCAATGCAAAGAAATGTAGCTCATTCATTTGAGAAAGAGGTTTTTTTTTTAACAACAGTATGAACACTAAAAAGATGATAATGCCTGAAATCATTCTGAGGATAAAACGTCAAAAACACCCCGACGGGTCAGGCAGCATCCGGCATTTATGGAGAAGGGAACAGAGTGAAACTTTCAGGACGACACCAATCGTCATAACCGAAGAAGGGAGGCAGAAAAGTCACGTTATGTTGCAGAGAATCTGGTAGGCTTGATAGATAAGAAAGAAGGAATATCCGTGTTAAGTTGAAATCAGGGCAAATTCACAAATTCGATGCGGTGATGGTGATTATGCTCATTTCCCTGTGTTATGTGTTGTCACTAGAAGGACTGTGGGAAACGGCCGCCAGGTTGTGGATTGACAGAGAGAGAGAGAGAGAGAGAGAGAGAGAGAGACAGACAGACAGACAGACAGACAGACAGCCTCCACCCACCCGGGACATTCTCTCTTCTCTTCCATCGGGTAGAAGATACAGGACCGTGAGTGCACGTACTACCAGACTTAAGGGCAGCTTCTACCCTCCTGTAATAAGACTACTTAACAGTTCCCCTATTCAATGAGATGGACTGTGACCTCACGATCTACCTTGTTGTGACTTTGCACCTTACTGCACTGCATTTTCTCTGTAGCTGGCACACTTTACTCTTGACTGTTATTGTTTTTCTTACCTGTACTACAACAATGCACTTAGTACTATCTCAATGTAACTCCACTGTGTAATGAATTCACCTGTACGACCGGTTTGTAAGACAAGACTTTCACTGTACCTCGTTACAAGTGACAATAATAACCAACACCAATACCAGACTGTCAGAGTAAGAGAGAGAGAGAGAGACAGAGACAGAGAGAGATACAGAGAGACAGAGAGAGAGAGAGAGAGAGAGAGAGAGAGAGAGAGAGAGAGAGAGAGAGAGAGAAAGAGAGAGAGAAATGAGCCGACCTCACTAGTGTCTGGTTTACCGTAAACAATAAACAGCTGTGATACAGATAGAAGAATGAATTAGTTAAAGTTTGAATAGTCACCATTGCGGACAGAACTCTGCAAGGAGCTGCTAAAATGGAGGGGTGTCTTGAAACTTCTTCATATTGCGCTGGGTCACATAACAACAGCGCATAACCCATACATCACCCTCTGACTTCCCATTATCCCAGTTTAAAAAAGGGAGCTTCTGGAGCAGCTCAGCGGCACAGGCAGCATTTGTAGAGAGAACCGGCCAGTTGACGCTTAGGACACACAGGAGTTTATAGAATGTGGAGCAAGACAAAAAGCAGCCGGAGGGAGAATCCATGGAGGGAAATGGACAGTCGATTTCTTGGATCGAGACCCGTCCACTGAGAGAGCGGAGATCGCCAGTTTTTAGGAGGTGCAGGGGAGCGGTGGGCCAACAACTGGCAAAGGATGAGTGGATCCAGGTGAGGAGTGGTTGATTGGCAGATGAAATCGTATGGAGAGGGAATGCTAGAGATACTAGTAGGTTCCAGATGGACGAAGCAAAGGTCTGCAAATTACAGGATCTGACTAGAAAGGAAGAGGGACCAATTATGGGCAGATGAGAGCATTGGGGGAGTGGACTCAGTAAGCAGGTAATGGGCAGGCGGCGGAAGTGGGGGTAGGGACTGAAACTAGAGATTTGGGACTGGATTGGCTTGCAAAGACCTGCGAGTATCAGAAGAATAGAGCAGAGGACGCGCTGGTGGGGCGGTGGTTTACGAGCCCTCGATGTTCGTGCCTTCCAATGTTTATCGATATTCAAATTTACCAGCAGCTAGCCCGCAGCCTCCCATGTCCTGGCGACTGAAGTGCGTGTCACATTACTTCCTCGATTTTGTGATATTGCAGACACAGCGCATAGATTGGAGTGCATTACTCACGCGGACAGACCATTCGTCCCAAATTAAACTGAATCCATTCTGCCAGCAGGTGATCCATAATCCCCCCCATTCCCCGCATATTCATGAAAAAAATAATGACAACTATCTTATCTGCTTTCACCAACCACCCCACCAACCGCCCGCCCCCTCCACACCCCCCCCGCAGCATGCTCGAGGCATCCACTGCTCTCAGTGTTAAAAAAAACTTCGCCCTCGTATCGCCTTTGAACTTTCGTCCTCCACCGTTCCCCGCAGCAAATAACCAATCAAATTCTGTGTGGAAAATAAACTTCAGTTCTCCTATAAACCTTCTGCATACTTCACCTGATGCCTGCCACCTCATGAGACCAGAAGACATCGTAGCAGAATTTGTCCATTCGGCCCATCGTCTGCTCCGGCATTCGATTATGGCTGATTTATTTCCCCTCTCGAACCCCATTCTCCTGTCTTCAACCCGTAACCTTTGAAGCCCTTCCTAACCAAGAAAATATCAACCTCCGCTTTAAATACACCCAATGACTTGGCCGCCACAGCCGTCGCTGGCAATCAATTCCCAAGATTTACCACCGTCTTCCTAAAAGAACTTCGGCTTCATCTATGTTCAAAAGGGACGCCCTTCTATTCTGAGGCTGCGCCCTCTGGTCCGAGATTTTACCCCCACTGGAAACATCCTCTCCACGTCGACTCCATCCAAGCCTTTGAATATTCGGTAGGTTTCAATGAGACCGTCCTCATCTTTCTGAACTCCAGCGAGTGCAGGCCCAGAGCCATCAAGCGCTCCTCATGTGTTAACCCTTTCATTCCCGGGATCATTCTCGTAAACGGCTCACACACAGACACACACCTACATCAACACACACAAACATACAGTATTTATTTCCAGATAAAATGCTCCTGTTATATTCAATATCTCAACATAACTGTAATGTTTCCTCTCATGCCATATCCTGGTGAAGTCACTCCGCACCCACGCCAGCGCAATCTGCATTTGAACTGACATTGCTGAACTGACACCAGCTGAACTCATGGTGTCGATCAGTGGTCTTCAGCTGATCAGGCGCAGACAAAATCTGATCACAAAGTCGCAATGCTCACTAAAACCTTATGCATTATGGCCTGACAGTCAGTTATTCTACGCCGATAAACAACTTACTATTCAGGTTTTGGGCAATTTACTGTAAAGGCACGTTAGTATGTCGGTTTGTAACGCTTCTTCAGAGCCAGTGACCCGGGTTCAAGTCCGCACGCTCTCCATAAGGAGTTCGTACGTTCTCTCCGTGTTTGCGTGGGTTTCCTTCGGGTGCTCCAGTTTCCTCCCACATTCCAAAAACGTAGGGGTTAGGAAGTTGTTGGCGCAGGAAGAGTGCCTACACTTGCGGCCTGCCGCCCAGCACACTCTGCGCTAAAGATGCATTTCACTGTGTGGTTCACTATACATGTGACTAATAAAGATGTGTTATTTTATCTTTTCGTCCAAGTCGGTGACCGGACAGAAATACATAAAATTAAGAGAAACATAGATTGGGAATAATCTGTTCTCCCAGGAAGGAAATGTCAAAATACTCGGGGCCATAGCTATATGTGAGAGGGGGAATGTTTAAAAGGGCTGAGCGACGCATTTTCTATTACACCAAGAGAGGAAGGTGTCCGGAACGGGCTTTTGGGGAAGAGGCAGATCCAGACACTTTTGCATCGTTTGAGGCGAATTTAAACACACATTTTAGCAGACAGGGAATGAGGAAGGTACAGACCGAGTGCCTGCTGATGGGATTAGTCCTATTGGAGGCATGGTTGGCACAGATATTGTGGGCAAAAAGGCCTGTTACGTCCCTCTATTGTTTTATCTTCCATGTTCCTTGTCTGTCCAGTGGATTTCCTACATTGCAACTATTTCATTGTTTTTTCTTTATTTTCAGAATGTTCGCATATTTGTGTTCGTGAAGGGCTCTTCAAAAGTACAATGTTTTCTGCCATTTCACAGTCCCTTCGTCCTCTCCTGCCCAACTCCCAACACGTTTCGTAATGTTAAAATGTTGCACTGCTAAATCGTCCGGATTAATCGTACTGATACACTGCTAATTTTCCATCAAGGACGTGCAGTCTTCTGATAAAATGATTGAACTATTTCCCATCAACTTTCTCCAGGTCCAAAACCGAGACTGTCAATGACTCCAGATTATGAAGTGTTTCAGAAAGGGGAGTCCATTACCTTCAAATGCACCATACAAAAACACAATACAAGCAAACGATTGGAATTCTTAAGGAACAGCGTTTATCTTTCGCACGTGGAACTGAACCCCGAGGATAACTCTGCAACGTTTAGTATTAAGGAACTGGGAGAGAATGATGAAGGATTTTATTCCTGCCGGTACACGTACTTGACGGGAAACCAGTGGATAGAATCTTCTGCAAGTGACCCCTTTCAAGTGACTTTCTCAGGTGAGATTCGCGGATATATTGGAAAATACTTATTCTTGACGCTGCTTCATCCAGTCAGCAGGCCCAATGGGGAGAGTTGGAGGATCCCTAAATGAATTTGTAGTCTTTTCAGGACAACCACCCTGACCCACCACACCGCTTCCTCCTGGAGAGTGCACGTAATATTCAACGTGGTGCGTTTACTCAACTTCTTGAAAGGGCGCCCATTTGTGCCACGTTATTAAGTGTCTAAATTGCCACTAAATGCGATTTCTCGGCGTAAACGAAGTTAGGCTAATGTTTGCAACTAAATGCAGATAATAAAACACAACAGACAATGATTTTCCCCCAAATAAATATATTATTTATTAATCGCGATTAGTTCAAACAACAGAAGGATTCGCAGCGGAGCTTCAAACAAGGCACAATAACTCTTTAGTTGATAAATCTCACGACTTGTATTTTGATGGAGACACAAGGGATAACAATTGTTAAAATCTGGGGCCAACTACCGCTGAAGAAAATCAGCGCGTAAGGCAACACATGCAGATGGTCACGTCCGTCGACGTTTCGGGTCGAGCCCCTTCATCTGGACTGGGAGACCCAAAACGTTGAATGCCCGTTTCCCCTTGCAGGAGCTGCCTGAGCCGGTGAGTTCTTCCAGCAGATCAGTTTCGGGCGCTTGTATTTAGAAATTGCCCGCTCTAGATAAACATGCCCGGGTATTGATGGGGCAAGTCCTTCTTCAAGTTCCTGCATCAGAGTGTTCTGCAGTTGTTAGTGTCCGGGGTTATTGCAGACGGTTATCCCTGTGAGGAACATTTTAATCCATTTCTTCGTTACGCCTAGATATTACTTGGGGTTTATAGCTAATTGTCTGTCTCATATGCACTTGTTCGTTTTAATTCCTTCATAACCCTGCCGGCGTCCATAATCACCAAAGGCACAAGGTCCGCGATGATCAGAGTTGAAGCATGTACCATTTACCGGACTGTCCCTGACAGAGTATTCCAAAATATTTTGCCCATCAGAATATCCCTGTCTATTTCATCTGTGCTCTGCAATGGTGTGGTGTTCTCAGGACTGCAAATATTTCTCGGCTGCTCACTCCCACGGCGACACTAGATGGATTTCCAAATGTCAGCAGGACTGATTACACCGTCTCAGTTTATACTGAGCCGGCCTCTTTGTTTCCAATTCTTCCATTGAACCCCTCTCCCTCTCCTTCCCTATCTGCTCTCTCTCTCTTCCCTCTCTCCCCCTCCCCTTCTTCTCCCACTCCATCGCCATTCCTTCCTCTCTCTTTCTCTCTCTGTCTCTCTCGATCTCTATTTCTCTCTCATGTGTTCACACAAGAAAACAAAATTTTGTCAAAATCACCTAATCCCTGGCACATTCAACTGCCCGTCCAACCTTTTTCTCATCCACGTCTATGTAGTGGCCTCTACATCATAGGTCCAAGTACTGATCCAGGATCCAGATGGTGAATCTGGCTTACCTGTACGACTCTTTGCATTGAACGAAAAATACCTCTGCCCATTTTCCCCACTGTGTTCATGAAGCTGGACCTGCTTCGCTTGTCATAGCCTCCAATGGTCCCTCAATCCCTCCACTTACGCACCTACTTCTCTGGTTTTCACGGTCTCCCATGCTAGGCTAGACCGTCCCTCCTGCCTCGACATATTTGCAACAAAATAATTCATAGATTTAACCTCATTACGGTCGGGTAGCGATGCGCGAAAATATTCTGCGGACTTCAATGGACCGGCTGAGTGGCTGAGGTAGAAGAGCCGCTGCCTAGTAGCTCCAGATAACGAGTTTACAGCTTGGTGTGTAGTGCTAACAATGTGTCCGGTTTGCATGTTCTCCCAGTGACCGCGTGGGTTTCCTCCGGGTGCTCCCCGTTCTTCCCATAATCCAAAGGGTTGGTGTATCAATTGGCCACACTAAATTCTCTCGGGCGCATCGCAGAATATGGCGGAGGTGTGGACTTGACAGGAATGCGGGGAGAATAATGGAAGATACTAATGTGGGACCCAGTGGGCTGAGAGGACTGTTTCCGCGATAAGGTTCCCTCTCTCTGACTCAAATGTTGTCAACATTTATATAACTGTGCATCCACGTGACGAAGACGCGCGTCTGAAGGGGCATAAATAAAGTGAAGTGGACCCGCTTTCATGAAGTGGTTAATGTCGTGAAATTATTAATGTGACGTCCATTTTCAAGCACGGGATGTTCTCAAAATGGTCCTTGCATGTTTAAAAACGCTCAATTCAAAGTGTGTCTCTCTTCCCTGTACAGATACACCTTTAACTAGAAGACGGAATTTCTCAGGTACTCAGTCAAATCTTTAAATGTATATTCATTTCTAAATTTGGTGTTATTTTGCATTCCATTAGCCGTGGTAGGAAGGCGACCAGATATCGTTTGAGTGATTCCATGATTCAAAACAATTACATTCAGCCCACAAATATAAATCGTCTGTTCCACCGTGGCTTGCCCAGAATTTATTTTAAATTACGTGAGAACCAAGATCCATTGCAAATCTTTCAGCTGGATGATTCACGAGGGATGATGCTGGATCTGCGACTTCGGGATTTGCATGTGTTCCCCGCATTTTAGATTTGATTTTCTTCTTATTCAGTCTATTGATTTTCTGGAATCTGGGCATCGCTTGCAATTCCAGAATTCGTCGTCCATCTCTGGGATGGTTGTTCCGAAGGTGGTGTTCACCTGTGTGGTTGAACGAGCCAAGGTTTTGACGTGTGCTATCTGGGAGGGAATGCTGATATTTAAACACAGCAAGTAAGAAGGACTGGCAATATATTTATGAGTCAGTATCGATTGAGAAAGGAACCTGTAGGTGGGGCTGTTTCCATATATCTGCTTCTCTGGTCGTTCCTATCAGTGGAAGTCACAACTTTACGAGATGGTGTCAGAGGAATCTTGGCGACCTACTGCAGTGCATTTTACGAATGGCACGCACTTCAGGCAACAAAGGCCGCTCGTGGAGTGAAAGAATGCTTGAGAACAACCCAAGGGGGCTGCATTATTATCGACGGGGTTGAGCTTCTTAACAGCTCTGGCTCTGCCCTTTTTTTTAGTTAAGTGGAGAGCGTTCCAATTCAAAGTCAAAGCCGAAGTGTCACATGCACAAGTGCACGTAACAACAGGTGCAATGAAAAACTTACTTGCGGCAGCATAACAGGCACATAGCATCGGATGCAGAAAATTCTCCAAACTTAAATTATCAAAAATAAGCCATTTTCACGAGAGAGAATACAATTTGAACAAAAAAAATCTTTATGCAAAGTGCTCATCGTGTTGCTACACTGGGGTAGTGATTAGGGCTGGCAGGTTGGTTCAAGAGCCGAATGGTTGAAGGGAGGTAGTTGCTCTTGAACATGGTGTTGTGGGACTTCAGGCTTCTGTCCCTCCTCCCGGATGGTATCTGCGAGAAGATGACATAGCCCAGATGGTGGGGATACGTAGTGATAGATCTTGCCTTCTTGAGGCAGGGAGGGATGGGTACCTCATGTATTTGGTTCTTGACTGACGATTTAATTTAATGATGAAGAATTGCAGTGCATAGCTCACCGCAGGATACGGACCTTCTCTTGTAACCACGGTACTTACGCTGCCTCACAAGATCACAAGGGAGCAGAAGCAGGTCATTCGGCTCATCAAGTCTGCTTTATGGCCAAAGAAAAAGAAAAATAGAAAAAGAGAAAGAAAATAATATTCCATTCTAACTCCAATTTCCAGCCTTATTCTCATATTCCTTGATACCTTGACTAATTAGATACCTATCTGTCTCCTCCCTAAACGCCTCCAATGATCGGGCCTCCACTGCTGCACGTGGCAAAGAATTCCATAATTTCACAACCCTCTGGCTAAAGAAGCGCCTGAAGTGTGCGCCATTCATAAAATGCACTGCACTTGTCTCGTCGTGTCAATAAATTGTGAAAGGCAAACACCGGGATGTTGATGCTTTGGTGGCTCTGATATAGCAATGTCATTAACTGTGAAGTGCGGGCAACTATAATCCTTCGTGTCAGAAATTATAATTGATTGACATTCTTGAAGCTTGGATGGTAGTTGTCATTTAATGTTAGTCAATGTGTGAATGCGCTTTGGTTTTTGCGTGTGACATGTATAAGTGGTCCAGCTGTACATTTATCGACTGACATACCAGTCGCTCCACACGTACTTTCAAATATCAATCATCCAGGCATCGATTGATCCATCCTTCCAACCATCTCTCCAGCCATCCGAACATTGACGCATCCATATATCCATTCTCCCATCCATGTATCCATTCATTCATCTATCCATCCATACCCACATACACCTATCCACATACACGTCCTTTCATTCAGCCGTCCATCCATTCACACACCCATCGACACATAGAACATACAACAGTAAGTACTGGACAGGGCATACGGCCCATGATGTTTTGCCGATCTTGATCCCGATTTATCCTACACCTCCTCTTCCTGTTTATCATGCATATCCCTCTGTTCTTTCCATATTCATGTGCCCATCTAACAGCTTCTTAATCCCAACCAAATTCTCTGATTCCAGTACTACCATGGTAAAATATTCCAGGCATCTACCACTCTCTGCGTAAAAAGACCTGTCTCTCATGTCACTTTTAAACTACACTCCCCCACGGTGCTAAACTTAAAAAAAGCATATCCTCTGGTGTTTGACATTTTTACCCTGGAGAACAGATTCTGAATGCCTACCCTATTTTTGCCTCTCATAATTAAAAAGAAAGCCTCTATCTGGTCTCCTCTCAGCTTTCAGCGCTCTGAGGATAACAACCCAAGTTTATCTAACCTGTGTTTAGAGCGAAGACACTCGAATTCAGGCAGTATACTGATCAACCTCTTCTGCACATTTTCCACAATCTCCACATAATGGGGAATTACATCCTCGCAATTTCATATCCGTTCATCCAGAAATCACTTCGTCTGTACAT
>JARFYF010000075.1:1154098-1164281 GCA_030265395.1 Rhina ancylostomus
CTATCTATCTATCTATCTATCTATCTATCTATCTATCTATCTATCTATCTATCTATCTATCTATCTATCTATCTCTCGTATCCACCGCATTTCTGCTCTTCGATAAGGTCTTTACTTGGAGCCACTTGTGCTCGCAACCATCTCCGGTTTCAGCTCCGGTTTAAACCTCGGGCTCCCACTGCGGCCCAGCCTGGATCTCGGGTATGCACAGCCCATTAACCACGTCTCCCGATGGTGATGGCTCCGTGTCCTGCATTCGACCACCTCGGTTGTGTCTCAGTACCTTCAACCTCTTTCTCTCTTGCTCTCTCTCCCTCTCTCTCCTACATCTCCGAGTCTCTCTTTTGCAAACGTAATGCGTTGCGCAATGTTTCTTCGTCTTCCACTCTTTCGACGAAAGGTCCTTCGCGTTCTTGGCCTGGAAGTTTCCCGTTTCTGCCCCACTGATGTACCACCGGGCTTCTGCGCTCTTTTGACAGACGACAGGTCCCAGCTCTTTTGGAATCATCGTGTATTTCTTCCAGGTCCAGGGAGCCTGACGCTCCACGGGGCCTCCCAAGATCCTTTCCTAGGATACCGAGTTCCAACAAGGGCTACCTCACTCACCCCCATACGTTTCACCCCCTCTGCCTTATCCCAGCGGACAACCGCAAGCCCCACCCTCCTCTAAACGCATTCCCAGCCCCAGGATCACCATAACATTCGTCCTTTCCCACGCTTTTGTGCTCCCAGACACATCCCTGAGTTCTCTACCTGTTAACATCATCTGATCACTCAAACCCAGCTATAAACATTCCGGGCCTCCACCAGCCCACCACCCCACCCCTCCCAACCCTGCCCTCCCACTCTCTGAGCGGTCTGTCATCATCAGCAACTTCTTCAGCACCATGACCCCAGAACTCTGCCATTTCGGGGCCCTAACTGATGTCGAAGTCTTGTTCTGACGCCAATTCCTCCATGCCTTTTGTTTCGGCCAGTAATCCTCAACCGCAATTGACGATCTCAGTTTTTGCCGGCAGTACCCCCCTTTCACTTCGACACCCCCCCCTGGCCGTTCACGTTCTCTTGAGCAATTCATTTCCAAAATCCAAAGTGGAATTGATTTCTCCATTCCGCTCCACCACTCCGAGGGTTCCCCGAACGCACGCGCATCTCTCGGCTCACCTGGGACAGCTCGAGGTCTCGTAAACAAATCCGGAGCCAAGGATGGTATCGCTGTGGTCTTACAAAAGGTCATACACCTCCTTATACATTCCACTGGACCAGAACCCTACTTATGAAGACCAGACCATTCTATCTTGGAACGTTACAGTTCTCAACACTTTGGGATATCTCCCCGTCTATGACCTCAGGTCCGATGGTGCCTCAACCGGTGCTGTCGTTTTATCTGCGACACAACCATAAGGCAATAAGAGAACAAAGTATGGTGTAGAATTAGGCCATTCGGCCCATCGAGTTTGCTTCGCCATTCAATCGTGCCGCATTGAAATCCTTCAACCGCATTCTCCCGCCTTATACCCTAAACCCCCTTACCAATCTGAACCGATCAATCTCTGCCTTAATTTGACTTAGCCTCCGGGTACAACTGTGGCAAAGAATACCACGGTGCATCACCCTCTGGCTGAAGAAATTCCTCTTCATCTCAGAGTAAAAGGGACGACCCTTTTATTCTGAGGCTTTGGCCTCGGATCCTTGACTCTGATGAGTCCTCTCCAGGTACAGGCTATCCAGGCCTTTCAGTATCCGGTAGGTTTCACTGCGATCCCCCTCATCACTTTGAACTCCATCGAGTGCAGGCTCAGAGGCAGCAAACGCTCCTTGGATCTTCTGGACTTTCTCCAGGGGCAGTACATCCCTCCTGAGATACGGACCCCAAAGATAATCACAGTATTCCAAATGCGGTCTGACCAATGGCTCACAAAGCCCCAACAGTTCATCCCTGCTTTCATACTCGAGTACTCTCAAATGAATGGTGCCACTGCATTTTCCTTCCTTCGTAACATCTCACCCTGCAAGATACCCGTGAGTGTAATTGATTCAACACATAGTCTTGAGGGTGTCCTACACGAGAGCTCCCAGTCCCGTTCCGCGTCTGATATCTGAATGTTATCGCCATTTAGAAAATAGTCCTCACTTTTGTTCTTCCTACCAAAGTGCAAAACCCCACACTTCCCGGCGCTGTGTCCCATCTGCCACTTCTTTACCCACTCTCCTAACCGGTTCAAGTGCTTCTGCAGACCCCCTGTCTCTGCGACACTGCCTGTTCTTCCACCAACTTTGATATCTTCTGCAAACTTATCAACAATGCCATCAGTTGCTTCATGCAGATCATCAATGCATACAATAGAATGCTGCTGTCCCAGCATTGTCCCCAGCCGAACTCCCACCGCGAACCGGGAGCAGTCCTCAAAAATACCTCTTTATCCCCACTCTCTGACATCTGCCAATTATTCAATCTCCTCTCCATACGGGTACCTCACGTCTAACACCATGGGCTCACATGGTATTTGTATTCGTTTATTATTGTCACTTGTACCGAGGTACAGTAATAAACCTGTCTTGCATACCATTCGCACACATCAATTCTTAACTTGTTTAACATACACAAATGCGACTGTCGGAGTCGGCCCATTGCTTCTACTTGCTGTTGCCCCAGAGAACTTAACTGTTCATACCTGATCTCTGTCCTGTTTCCCTTTTACCAGCTCCTTTCGACCTACACCCGGGGCACCTCGCCTGCTGTCCAGCATTTTGTTACTTTACCGCCTCCTGGTCCCAACCGCCGCATTTTCACCAGGGACATCATTTAGGTACACACCAACATCTCCCGCACGGAGGGTCTTACGGCTCTCCGCTTCCCTCTGGGACAAAGACGCATTCAGTACCCTTCCACCAACAGGCTGATATCCCTGCCAGTACTTGTTCTTGCACTCAACAGATTCTCTTTCGATTACTGCCACATTCTACCAATCGACGTTGTTTTCATGGATACTCATTACAAAGACGACTGCACTGATGCTGCTTCCTGTAGTCCTGGGGACCCTCTCTATTGTATCACATGTGTCTCCATTCACCTGGAGTATTTTCGACACTGCTCTTCCTCGTATGGACCTCTCTGTCTCATCTCATGAGACAAATAGGCTATCGACATCTCCTATACACCCACGCATTCCTGCAGCGAGCTGGACTACACCTCCTCCTACCCTGTCCCCTACAACCACGCCATCGTTCTTTTTCTCCGTCTCGGTCTCGGCCCCATCTGTTCTGAAGGTGCGGCTTTCCGCTCTCGGGCTTCCGAAATGTCCTCCTCTCCTCCAGTCGGAAAGTTACTTTTCCCCCTTCCGTAGTTGAGTGAGGGAGCCCTCACACGTACTTCCTCCATTACCAGCACGTCCTCCACTCCCCTCCCTCCCAAGACAGCGCAGATAATCTTCCCCATTACTCACCTTTCGCAGCCCACTGGCATTGGCATCCAGCAGAACATCGTTCGTCATTAATTCCAGATCATAAGAAATTCCAACTCCAATCCGCATCTCCCCTATCGCCTTTCTGCTGTCCGTCAAGATCAATTTCCCTGTGACTCCCTGATGCACTCATCCCTTGCCATCCACGTTTGTCCATCCCTTGACACATTCCACCTGCATCTGTAGGAAGTGCAATACTTGTCCATTCATCTCCACCCAGGCCACCTGAACTGCCCTTCCAGCTGAGGCAGAGATTCGCATGCACCCCCTCCAACCGGATCTGATGCATTCTGTTCTTACGGTTTGGCGTCCTCCACATCGCCGAGAGAGAGTCCAGGCGACCGTTGCGCAGACTTCTGCGGACCCCAGTGGCTATTTTGAGCTGCTGGTTGGACACCATTTTAACCCTCCTTCCCATGCCTCTTTGCATGTTGTTCAGGAAATCCCTCTTGAATGCATGTTACGAATAATACCCCACTGAATCCCCTTACAGGAAGGAAATCCCAATCAACATTAGGAAAATTAATATCCTCTGCAACTACTTCCATTATGTTGCACCCCACTGCGATTCGTTCTTCCAGTTCCGGTTGTCTATTAGGGGGTCGTTAGTGTGATTCGATCGATGAGATTGCTCCTTTCATTTTTCTAAGTTCTGACACAGCGACACATTGGGAGATTACCCCAGAATGTCCTCGCTAACTGTCACGATGCTATCTCTGATCAACAGTGAGACAGCCCCTCCGATTCTGAAATCCAATTCTCACGGCCTGAAACTTCTATACCCCTCTGCATTTCAGAAACCAAGGACAGATTGTGTGCTCTCTTTGCGGAGTACCTCTGTTCCATACGCGCCGGCGACCCTGAGTTTCGTCTTGCTGCCACGTTGATTCTCCATCCGGTCAACACTCTCGATCTGTGGCTTCTTTCACGGTAACAATACCCCTCCCGCGCCTCCTTCCCGCCTTATAACGAGCTCCTGTTCTTCTCCTTCCTACCTCTGAAGACCTGAAACGTAATCTCGGTTTCTCTTCGCTCAGATGCGACCTGACCTCTCGGTTATTTCCAACAATTTGCATTGTTTTGTATTGGATTCCCTTCAGCTGCAGTTCTTTTGAAAATGACCTCTCGATCCAACTACTACATTCACGAAAAACATCATCCCACCTCCCTTCTGTCCAGTTCTGCTGAGAATTTATATCTTCAATACGTTTTATTTCTTATTTTATTCTGGTACACGTTTTAATTGTCAAATAATTAGGTCGTGAATTACTTAATCTCAGATTTATTTGAGCATTACGTCATTTCAACTGTGAACATTTATATTCCACATTGTATGTGTAGAAGGTAGTGGACTAAAATAGATTGTTACGAGTCATAATTTGCACTGGAATGATCTCAACCAAAATTAGATAAGATATCTACATTCGTCACATATACATCGAAACACACAGTGAAGTGCATCTAAGCGTGGAGTGTTGTAGGGGGCAGCCCCCAAGCGTCACCACGCTTCCGGTGCCAACTTGGCGTACCCGTAACTTCCTAACCCACACGTCTTTGGGATGTGGGAGGAAACCGGATCACCCGGAGGAAACCAAAGCAGACACATGGGGAGAACGTACAGACAGCGGCCGGAATTCAACCTCAGTCTCCGGCACTGTAATAGCACTACGCTAACTGCTACACTACCGTGCTAACCGAGTGAACAAGGGTAATATAACGGTCGAAGTTACCCGGAAGAGGCAGCATGCAATGAGCTAGATATATAACTCTCTGACCACTGAATAATGTGCCAGGGTCGTCGGTGTCTAAATGAGAATTAAACGTGTGCAGGGCTGACTGTTTCGTGGAAACGCTGGTGCTGGGTAGCGCCTGGGTTGAACGGAGTGGGATCAGTGAATTGGGATTAATTTGAGAGGGACTGCGGAGAAACTGCGCACATTCCATTTCACGATTCAATTCAAATATCAGCAGACGATAAACGTGACCCGACTGTACTCTTGGTCTGAGTGAAGTGTTTAAGCCGCAAGAAAACGATCCCCAGGTTTAAAATTAATATCCCGGTCATAGTACGAATCACTTCCAGTACTTCAGATCGTCTGCAAAATTTCTTCGCTTGTTGAATCAAACTCTTCACGTTGAAACCTATTTTTTTTCAAGGTTCCTCTTTCTGATTGTCTGACCGTTAGGAAGAAAAAGGGACACGTTTGCGAGTTCAGAAGCAGGGAGATCACTCAGACATGACTCGCTCGTTGTTGATACTCACTTTCGGTAAGTGGTCTACTTCTCAGAAAAATAGTTGCACACGTGGATTGTGGTGAAGTTCTGCAAAACCGGTTGAGATGGGGTATGGATTCCCTGAGGCGGATTACAGTGTCAAATGTGTCTTGCGGTTCAGATATGTTTTCTTACTTCAGCCTGAGCTGAACCCTGTGTTAAAATCCACTTGATGGTGTTCTATTCTCTGTCCCTTCAATCAGATAATGGTTCCCCATCTTGGAGCTAAATCCGTCTTTGACTCTTGAACCCCCGTCCCATCATTCCGTTCCCTTCAAGCTCTTGTATTCTCGTCCTCTTGTTTAAATCCGCCATGCTCTCGGAATGCCGTGTCCTTCAGCCCTTAACCTCCATCCAATTCTCGCTGCTTGCCTATCCGCTAATTTCGCCACGCTTGGTTCCTTTTGTCGTCCTGATATTACCTGTTGGCGTTTGCCCACTGAACGTTTCCACTTCTCTTCACCGTCGTCTCTCCGAAAGGTTCACAAAGTTTCCCTCCAACAGGATGTTTCAATCATCTTTTGAGATGACATGTTGCATGCCATTGGTGGTGATCCTGAAATCTTGTGTGCACAGGTGAAATTGCGCCTGATGCAAAGATAATCTATTGAAATATTCGAACTTCAACTATAAATACTGCGGATTATCATCCTGGTGGGGAGGGAAATTTAATTTTATATCGATGAATCGCACTCACACATGCTTTAGTACAAAGTTATGTTCATATTTTCATATAATACTGCGTTACCTATAAAAACAAATGCCGGTGTTCTCGTCAGATTATCTACAAAAAGGAGTTTTCTTTTATTCTCCAAACGAACCTAGGCTTCACAGGCAGGACCAAAGTTTAATTCTCGACCCCTAATTGTCCTTGAGAAGGCGGCGTTGAACTGCTTTCTTGAACCGATCCAGATCTTGAGGTGCAGGTACACACACAATGCAATTGGAGTTCCTGGAGTTTGACCCACAATGAAGGAACAACGACATATTTCCAAGTCACGATGATGTGTGGCTTGGCGGGAAGCTCCCAGTTGGTACTGTTTCTGTAATTTTGCTGCCTTTTTTCTTCCTTCTGGCAGAGGTCATGTCATGGTTCTGAGTATTGGCCCTTGATTTGGCTGCTTAGATGCCTCGGTGCACAGCGCATGGATTCCATGCTGGACTAATTGCATAATAACACACACATGAGCCCCATCAGGGGTCGAGCGTAAGTATTTGGGTTTCTCTGGCACTAGTTGCCAGAGTATTGGTCAACCTTTGGGTATATTTGGCTCCTGGCTGCTTCGAGTGGTATACTCTAGCGGAGTCCTGCGTTCTCTATTCCTGTTTGAAAAATCAGTTTGTGTTGGGATTCCTACTCAGATCTCCGAGGCAAGATTTCTTCCAGTTGCTGCTCGTGTTTGGTCCTGAGGAGGTATCCTGACTCCCGTCATGCACCAGTGTGCTGCATTTGGGTTCTCTGTGAGCTTACTCTTTGCTGAACATGGTGACAGGTCATGGGTTTGTCTGAGGATTCTTGAGGAGTTGCTGCAGTGCTTCCTGCTCTACTGTGCGCCGGTGGCGGAGTGAGTGAACGGTTGTGGATGGGGTGCCTGTCAAGCCGGGCTGCGATATTCTTGGCGCTGTCGAGCTGCTTGAATGCTGTTGAAGCTGCTCGCATGCTGTCAAGCAGAGAGCACTCACACCACATTCCTCTCTTTAGTCTTGTGGATAGCGTACAAACGCTGGGGTGTTCAGAGGTGATTTACTGGTTGCACAATTCCAGTCCTTCCGACCTGATCTTACAACCACGTTTAATTTATCTCCAGTCCTGTTTAGTTACTGCTCAATGGTAACCACAAGGATATTGATTATAGGGGGGGGGTGTGATGGGATTCAGTGATGGCAATGTAATTGAATGTCAGTGAATGATAATTGCTTTGTTTCTTGTTGGATATCTTCATTGCTGGCACTTGACACTTGTTCCTTGACACCGATCAGCACAGGGATGAATATTTTCCAAACCTGTTGCATTTAGACGTGGACTGGTCCCTCGCCTGAAGATGTGCAGACGGTGCTGAGAATTGTACATTCATCAGCAAGCATTCCTCGTGCTTCGTGGCCAGATTCTACTCCAACTCCCAACTACAAGTTTGCAGATGATTCCACCCTCGTGGGCCGGATCTCAAATAGCGGCAGTCGGAGTACAGGAAGGAGATAGGGAGCTTTGTGGCATGGCGCTATTACACAAACCTTTCCTACAATATCAGCGAAACAAAAGAGCTGGTCATTGACTTCAGGAAGAGGGTTGGTGTACATGCGCCTGTCTATAGCGACGGTGCTGAGTTCGAGAGGGTTGAGAACCATGTTCCTTGGAGTGAAAATGAGCAGTAGCCTGTTCTGTTCCAACCACATAGACACCACGGCCAAGAAAACGCATCGGCGCCTTTACTTCCTCAGGAGGCTAAACAAATTTTTCATGTCCTATTGAACACTCACCAATTTTTACAGATGCAAAATGGAAATCATTCTATCCGGATGCATCATTGCTGATTCCGACAACTGCTCTGCCTGGGACCGCAAGAAACTGTTGTGGAGACAGCTCAGCACATCACGGAAACCAGCCTCCCCTTCATAGACTGTCGATACTTCTCGCTGCCTCGATAAAAGACCCCACGCACCCGAGACATTTTCTCTTCTCTTCTCTCCCATCAGGCAGAAGATACAAAATCCTGAAAGCAGCTACCACCAGGCTGAACGACAGCTTCTATCCCTCTGTTATAAGCCGATTGAACGGTTCCCCAGTCCGATAAGATGGACTCTTGACCTCACAATCTACCCCTTTATGACCTTGCACCTTATTGTCTATCTGCACTGTACGTTCTCTGCAGCTGTGACACTTTAGTCTGCGTTTTGTATCGTCTTGCTTGACCTACCTTGATGCATTCTTTACTAACTCGATTCATCCTGTACTACCTCAGTGCATCCTGTACGTCATCAATGCACTCTGTTGTACGTCAATGCACCCTGTGCTACTTCAATGTACTCTGTACTGCATCAATGCTCCCTGTACTACCTCAGTGCACTTTGTACTACGTCCATGCAGTGTGCAATGAATTGATCTGTATAGACGGTTTATAGGACAAGTTATTCGCTGTACCTCAGTGCAAGTGGCAATAAGAAACCAATTGTAATTCAAATCCCATTACGACTGAAGCAACTAAAGATGGTTGGGCCGAGGACACCACACTCAGGAAGTCCGGTAGAGTTTTCCCAACTGACGGCATTTGATCTCCAACTACCACATCCATCTTTGCACTTGGTCGCATTTCAACCACCATCCCGGATTCCAGATGCCTCCAGTTTTGCCGGGCCTAGTTGAAGTTATATTCGATCAAACATTGCCTTGATGTCAAGGCAGTAATTTTCAATTTACCTCTGGCTTTCAGCTCATTTGGCCGTGTTTGGACCAAGGTCAGGAGCCGAATGACATTGGCGAAACCCAGAAGAGACCTTCTGTGAATAGGTTGTTGCTGAGCAATTCCTGTCTGATAGAAGCATCGAGTATCCCTTCCATCGCTTTGATGATGATCGAGAGAAGACGAATGGTGTTCTGTTCTGGTCGCCTCATTGAAGGAAGGATGTGGAAGATATAGAGAGGGTGCAGAAGAGATTTACCAGGATGCTGCCTAGATTAGGGAACAGATTGAAGAAAGATTGAGCGAGCAATGGCTGTTCTCTTTGCAGTATAGGAGGATGAGAAGAGAATTGATAGGAGGGTTATAAGATTAGAAGCCGATAAGTAGAGTGGCCAGCGCCTTTCACGCAGGGCGGCAATGGCCAGAGGACCAGGGGTCGTCCGTTTAAGGTAAGTGGAGGGAAATTTAGGGGCGATGCAGAGGTAGTTTTGCTTTCGCAAAGAGAGTGGTGGGTGCTTAGAATGCATTGCCGGAGGTGGTGGTAGAGTCTAATTCAATGAGGACGTTAATGAGGCTCACAGATGTGCACACGGATGTAAGGAAAATGGAGGGTTTTGGACCGTTCAGAAGGGAAGGGTTAGATTGGTCGTGGAGCAGTGCCTGCACAGCATTGTGGGCCGAATGGCCGGTACTATGCCGTACTGTTCTGTGATCTATGTTCCTAACGCAGAGGTAATTTCCAGAGTTAGCTTTACCCTGCTTGTTGTGAACAGGGAAAACGTCGGCAATCTTCCATACTGCTGGGTAAATGCTACCACCGTTGTAGCTGCTGGGTGTAACTTGGACGAGAGCGTAGCAAGTTCTGGAACAGAATGCTTCAGTACAGGTGCTGGAAAGTGGCCAGAGCCCATAAACTTTGCAGCATCCAATGCCTTAAGCAGTAGAATGTCAATCGTGTGAACCGAGCTGGTGTCACAATGTTGATCCAGAGCAAAGTCACAGAGAACACAAATGCAGCACACCAATACAAGACTGGAGTCAGGATAC
>JARFYF010000075.1:1923976-1934952 GCA_030265395.1 Rhina ancylostomus
AGCCTTTACTCATGTTTCACCTTACGGCTTGCTGAACTGAACTTTAAGAACCATTCCTGGACGTGGAGTTTGGGAATCTGCCACACACACACACGACGTTTAGTTAGTTTTAGGAGTTATTACTTCTAACATTCTAACGTTTTTACTTTTATTTTACTTATTATCATAAGTAGTTATTAATAAAGTAGTTTTTAACACGTGTACAGGTCTCGGTGTGTTTCTGTTGTTGCTGGTACGTAACAAAATCCATTAAGAGCAAAGGAGTGACGAAGGTTTGAGTAATGTTCCCTGAACGATCAACGCTGTCATCAATGCGTGGGACCACAGGAAATGGGCGCGGTCCTTAATGGATAGTGCTCGTCTCCATTAACTGCATGAAATATATGAATGCAAGTTTACTCAGGTAGGTTAATAGTGATGTCTTGAAGACAGTCCACACTGCAGAAGTGTTGGCGGTCTTAGAGCGCATAGAGCTGGATAAATAGTCGGGACTAGATCACGTGTATCCTCGGACATGGTGGGAAAACGGAGAAGAAATTGCCGGCCCCCTCGTGGGGTTATGTGCATCCGATCCAGGGCAAGATCGCCAATCGTATACGGAACTAGGTTGTCACTAGGAGACAGATGGGGGCGGTAGGGTCGCAGTAGTGGGTTGTTTCTTTCATACTTGTGATGGGTCTGCCTTTGTTCGTCATTTGTATGAACGATTTGGATGACAATGCAGGTGGCGTGGTCAGTAAGATGCGGTTAAGACTAAAATCGGTGGTGCAGTAGACAGTGAAGGTGGTGATCTGAGATTTAATAGGCCGCGGAGATAGAGTTTAAATCGGATAAATGCGTGATTTAGCATTTTGTTAAAGCAAACCAGGACAGGACTTACTCAGTGAATGGTTACTCCAAGGGGGTGTTGTAGAACTGAAAGACCTTGCGCGTGCTGCTACATCGTTCCTTGCAAATGGGGACACACAGAAAGATAGAGTGGTGATCAAGGTGTCTGGGACGCTGGTCTTCATCGCCAGCGCAGAAGTACAACATTGAGGACGGTCATGTTTCAGCCATGCAAGTCTCGGCAAGGCCGGATATGCGGCAATGCGCACAGTTCTGGTCGCCCTGCTGCAGGAATGATGTCATTAAACTTGAGGGGGTGCACAATAGGTTTATGAAGATGTTGCGCAGGCTGGAGGTCTTAGATAATGAGAAATCTATGGGCATGGATTCTTTTTCCCCTGGTGCGTTGGAAGCTGAGGGGTGACCTTTGAGATGTTTGTGACATCATGAGCGACACAGATCAGGTGCAAAGTCTCAGCCTTTTTCGCAGGATAGGAGAGTCCAGAGCTAAAGGGGATGCGTTTCAAGTGAGAGAAGAAAGGTTTAAAGGGGACTTGAGAGTCTCGAATTTTTTTTCACACCGAGGGCGGTGGGTATATGCAACGAGATGCCGGGGAAGTGGTAGGTGCGGATAAAGAACTAAACCTTTGATAGGAATCTGGGTTGGACAGGTTTGGATGGACATTCGGGCAAATGGAACGAACTCAGTCAGGCAAATTGGTCGACACGCAAATGAGCACCGAGGCGATTTCCATGTTGCAGGGCTTGACTTCATGACTCTGTAACTGACGTTATGAACTTCTGTTCCAAGATTTCTGTCAATTCCTTTTGAACTATATTGTTTTCTTTCTGTGCTTGACCATGTCCCTGACGCCGTTTCTCCGACCAAAGGCGCCGCCAGATCTAATAAATATTTATCTCGGAGTGTTCTATGCTCCTGTTCTGTGAGCTACCATCCGCAGTTTCTTTAAGTTACATTTCAGTTTACATTGTGTCCTATTATTGTATCGTTTCCTAACGGGGTTCCGTTTCAAACTACAGAGGCGAACAAAACAGCAACACTTGTAAAGCCGAATAATGGCGACTGTATCATTGAACGCCTGCAATATGAATGTTGGACGGACTGACATTTAGCAGAGCAGAGCAGTGGGGATAGGACACAGAGGCTGGAGGTTATTGTACAAATATTTAAGACATTGCTTTGTCTGAAGGTGGAGTATTAAATGCAAGTCTGGTCGCCGCACACCAGGAGAAGTCGAAAAGGAAATTGATCAGGATGTTACCCCAGGCGGAGTGTTTCAGTGATGCGGAAAGCCGAGGTGGACGGTTTTCCTCGACAGAGGGAGCTGGCAGATAGTTCAAGTGTGCAAAATTATAAAGGGCAGAACATAAGAAACGTTTCAGCTGAGGAGAGAGGTTGAAAACCGGAGCGCAGAGAATTAAGTTGAGATGGAGGTAACGAGTCTCACAACGCTGAACAAATACCTGCACGAACACTTGAATCGCTGGGGCATGGAAGGCTTCTGAGCAAGTTAGCCGAAGCAAAACTGATGCTCTGGATAGGTAACTGATGGCCGGCACGGGGATACGAGCGGCGTCTATCTGCGCTGTGTGCCTGTGACTCTCTGACCCCATCAGACCACTTCTCTCAAAATATACCCATGCGTTCCTTTCGGCTGTCAGCGCCTATTCCGCCGTAACTGCGAGATTTTCAGGTGACCGTTGTATCCATTCCTCTTCCAAAAACTAACTCAAATCACCAATGGCTTCAATGGAACGGTTTGGCGTGGGCGGAGATGGGAAGAAATCACAGGGGCACATGATCATTATGGGGGGGGAAAGCCTGCTGCAGAGTCAAAAATAAGAACTGAAAACAGTGTTAACACAGGAGAGGTCAGGCGGCATCTGTGGAAACAAAGAAATTCGGAACGGTTCAGACCAGTGACCCTTCCACCTTCGGCGATGTCAGCTCAGTTGAGCTGATGCAGCGAGTCAGGGAGTGTTCGCAGGTCTATTCCTCAGTTGTTGTTGCCCAGGTTTTTCCCTCCTTCCTACCCCGCCCCTAAGTGCTGACATTGAAGAGACTGGTCTGAGATCAATTGAGATTAGAAGAGCCAGAGGTGTTCGCTTTAAAACGCAGGACATACTCACCGGTCTTGACAGGTTGCATACAGGGAGAAAGTGTCCCGTTTCTCAAGTGTCTGAAGATGGTTATCGAATAGGTAGGACTGCACTGAGCAGCAAGATCCTTGGCTGGATGGGTTATCGTTCAAATATTGTTCTAATTCGTTCTGAAAGCTTCCAAGCGGCAAATTGAGTCAAAGCTCACAAAAGCGTATGACGGGTAACTACTTTTTAAAAGATATTAAACACCAATCAAAGTCTCTAATAAAGAGTCTCTTTTATATTTGACCTTCATCTTTTTTTTCACATCATTTTAATCCTCAACTGGAAACCCGGTCGCATTCTTTGCCTCTGCCCCTGTCTCTGCGTCTGTTTCGCTCTCTGTCTCCATTTCTCTGTTTCTGTCTCTGTCTTTCTCTCTCTCTGTTTCTGTCTCTCTCTGTCTCTTTCCCTCTCTGTCTGTCTCTCTCACTGTCTCCTTCTCTGTGTCCGCTTCATTATCAAATGCAAAAAAAAACAACCGCAATCTTTGCATTAACATGTCCCTATTTTCCTGTTTGTGTCACCCCGACCTTGTGTGTCCTACACTGAACAACCCAGTGTGAGTACAATGGTGCCATTTTTATCGGTGTCTTTTGCAGCAATCTACAACTTGGTATCTTGTTCGTGAGCATTTCTCCGAGACTTGCTCTGTCGAAAACCCATAACGGACAGAACTGGACGCATTTCATGATTCACACGATGACTTCTTACTTTGTTGACATTGACGCACAACAGGGTCTGGAAGAAACGTTGGTGTTCACACTGTGAATATTTCAGGATTTTCTATCGATCTTACAATCTGTACTTGAAACCCAGCACTGACGGTTAATCCATCGCAACACCTTGATTGGGGTGACTGCGGTCAATGTTTTTTTTTCTTTTGGTTCAATGTAATGCTCTTCATCGGATAGAAAGTCCTGGTGACGGCATTTCAGGACTCCAGCTAACCTGGCGATATTTCCGCATTCTTTCTGTTTCAGCTAAATCCCATCAGACCTGGATTCCATTTTTATCTGTTTTAACTCTGATCATAATGAGTACACTGCTGGGCGTCTACCTTTGGAAAACAGGTGAGTTAGCGCATGCGACTGAACCCCATTGGAAAGCAACTGGGCGCACGCGTTTCACCTCTTCCCACGAACAATACACCAGTAGGGGGTGCTTATTTTCAGGCAAAACTCGCAGAATATTACACGTGGACAGGGAAAACATCAATGCAAATGTGAAGAAGATTTTGCAGTTGTTCAGAATAAAAAGAAAGCGGCAGATGTCCCTATTCTGGATCCACCTCAGCGTTAATTTTTGCAGAGATGAAGAGCAGTTGCGTTAACCAGGTGAATGTTTTTCAAGAAGTTCAATGATGTGCTCTGTAATAGAATCTCAGAGATTGGCAAAAATAATATGCAACGGAAAGAACACTTTGCAGCTGATAGAATGCAGCCTCACAACTCCCAGGTTCGAATATTTCTGCTGACGCTTGCGTGGGATTTGCTCGTTTCTAATTGTGACCAGGTGGAATTCCTCCCGATGGCCCTGTTCCCTCCCACATTCCTCAGAAGTGCAACGCATTGGGTTAGTTGGCCACTATAAAATTTCCCTGGTGTAGATGATGCGGTACAATCTCGGAGAGACTGAAAAGGTATGTGGGAAAATAAATGAGAATTGGTGGTAATGAATGCCGAAGGGTCGACACACAATCGATCAGCTGCAGGGTCTTCTTTTCTATGACACCATGAATAACTTTCCTCTCTTCCCCAGATTGGATAAAGAATCTTCTGCTGAGAACTGAATTGTTTCCTTTTCCGTAGATGCCGCCTGGCACGCTGAGCGTCCCCGGTACCTTCTGGTTTGTGTTATTGCGGTTTTCGGCCTCAGTAATGCACCCCTTATCTTAACCCATCGTTTTCATCTTCTTACTAGTTTACCTAAGCCTTCCATTTTCCTGAAACGCTTCGATGGATGACAGTGCAAGGGGCGTAAAGTCGAGATTTTCAAAGGTGCTTTCCAATGTGTAAACAATACATTCTTTTCTTTCAACTTCTGTTTTACATCTGCAGGGAAGATCGGAAGCCGTGGGGAAATGAGGTGAGTGCATATTTTCAGTAGAACTGCATGCAAATAACAGACATCTTTGTGTTCCGAACTGTGTGCAGGACGTTCATGTTAACATTCCAGAACTCGTTAACACCCCAGTGCCACTGAACAGGAATAACCTTAAATCTCACACGATCAGGAAAAAAGACATTTTATTTGTAATTTTGATTGACTAAGGTACCTCAGTTCACTTTTTCTGCTGTCTATTTCATTTGAACTTTTCTTTCAACTTTGATCGCCTCATGTCGATTTCAATACACTAGGCATCCTTAAAAGTCACGCCCACTTATCCCTGCGTACGATGCAGTATACTAACCTGAAACCTGTTACCAGCAAACTCCAACACTTTGCAGCCTTTTTCAGATGAGACAAGATGATTAAAATATTGACTTGTATTGTTTCAAGGGTTGCTCCACCACCAGCGGTCCAAACACATGGCAGCGTCGTCTGTAAGTGTAATTTCGCTTTTCATACATAAATTCTGACCGGTTGTTCTTTGTGTTTCACTTGTTGTTTGACTAATCAGAAGGAACACCGATTTACTTATTGAATACGTCTTATCGGCACAGCCGCCGTCTTTGATTCTGTTGTCAGCTGCATTCAACACCACATCCTCAAATCATGTCCACGATCGCAATACAAAACTATGTGGACATGAATCATTCTGCGCTTGTCACTTTATAAACCTCGCAGTGAAATTATGTTCATTATGTCCGAGAAACGAGCATTTCAAAAAATCCCAGAAATATTCAGCACGTCATTGCAGCATCTGGGGATTGGGCTCCGAGCTGTAACGTTGAATCTGCTTCTCTTTCCGAAGCTGCTGCCGACTTGCTGACTGATCACAGAATCTTAGATTTCATGCATTTGCAAATTGTTTTTCCCATTCGTCAGATGATGTACAAATGAAGAGATATGTGCGGCATCGTCTGCGCCCGGCTGAATTCCTCCCATACTTATTGCAAAAGGGAAGGATTCCATTCTTCTCCATGCCGCATCCCAACCGATCTATCCCATCAGTTCCATCCAACCTCTTTTTATCTCCCTGCCGCGAATTTTCGCCCATTAATGGCACTAATGCACCGTGGATTAGAACATAGAACATTGTTACAGCACGGAACTTAGAACATTATTACAGCATAGCACAAGCCCTTGGGCCCACGATGTTGTGCCGACATTTTATCCGACTGAAATAGCCATCCAATCCTTTCCTCCTACATGGCCCTCCATTTTTTATCATCCGCATGCCTAACTAAGAGTAGCTTCAATGTTCCTAATATATCTGTCCCCACAAGCTCTTTCGGAAGTGCGTCCCACGCACCCACCGCTCCCTGTGTAAAAAAAAACTTACCTCTGAAATCTGCCTCACAACTTCCCTCAATCACCTTAAAATTTGCCTCCTTGTGTTAGTCATTTTTGCCCTGGGAAAAAAAGTCCCTGACTGCCCACTCGATCAAGATCTCTTATCATATTGTAGACCTCTATCATGTCATCTCTCCTCCTCCTTATGTCCGAGGAGAAAAGCCCTCGGTCACTCAACCTGTCCTCATAAGACATGCTCTTCAATCCAGGCAGCGTCCTGGTAATCTTCCTCTGAACCCCCCCAACCTTCCACATACTTCCTGTAACGAGGCGACCAGAACTGAACACAATACTCCAAGAGTAATCCAACCAGAGTTCTACTTCCCACATAAGCGGGAATGAAAAGTCGGGAAGCCAGGTGCAACAACTCTTTAGCACGTGGGAGGAAACCGGAGTGCCGGGAGGGAATGTACACAATGAAATAGGATCATGCACAACTTAAGACAGATATTGTAGGGATGTGGTATTTGAAGGCAATGTCACAATGTTGAGCAAAGAGCAGGCTCGTAGAGAACCCAAATGCGGCACACTGATACAAGACTGGAGTCAGGATACTTCCTCAGGACAAACACAGGCAGTAACTGGAAGGAATCTTGCCTCAGAGATCTGAAGAGGAATCCCAAACTGTATCTTTGAAAAGGAATAGAGAACACAGGACTGCTCTGGCGTAGACCACTCTCAGCAACTCGGAGGCAAAGTATACCCAAAGGTAGACCAATACTCTGGCAACTAGTACTAGAGAAACACAGGTACTTCTGCTAAGCCCATGATGGGGCTCAGGTGTGTGTCGTTATGTAATCAGTCCAGCATGGAATCCATGTGCTGGACAACAAGGCATTTAAGGAGCCAAACTGAAGGCCAGAACTCAGAACCATAACAGGCAAGGGAGTGCCATCGTAATTTCGTTTTGTTGGTGTCCTGCGGCAGTACAATGACAAATAAAGAAATCTTGAATCTTGAACCTTGAATAAAACTGACCATGTATAATAAACTAATGGCTTTTGCAATGAGGAAACAACGGTACAAATGGTGATTCAAGTGTTATCAATCCAGGTGGCAGAACATCAGGTGCGCTGAATCAGGACGACTTGTAATCTTCACCTGAGGGGTGTCCCACCTGAACAAGGTCACACCGAATTGCATCAATCCCAGTCAGAAACTTATGGCGTCACGATGATGCCGTGGTGAGGATTCCACATCAGCACTTCAGCAGTCTGTCTGCCATCCTGAGTTCCGGTTTTCTCTGCGTTGATTTCGCACGTTCTCTCTGTAACTGCCTAAGTTTCCCAAGGCGTTCTGGTTTCCACCCACATGCCAAAGATGTGCCTGTTGGCGCAGCAGTTGCCCATTTGAATTTTTCTTGCAATGTCCCTGAAGTGGGAAGTCGGCCGAGGTGGTGCAGGGGTGGATGAAGTTGAGAATGTGTGAAGAAGAGTTACCTGCAATGTCACAGGTGGATGAACCACTTGATGGGCAGCGATGGCTTTCGTCCAGCCCGTATGAAAATATAGAATACCTGCGTTCAGTCGTTGACAACAGAGGCAGAATATCATAACCAAATCAGACACGTTCACCGAGCGTCTCACCTTTCTCGTGGAAGGAGTTAGTCGTTCATCCATTTTTTCTTTGCTTGTGTTACAGATGCAGACCTAAACATGAAACCTCTACCTAAGAAACGCGAAGTGAGTTAAAAGAAACTTCCATTTATATTGTTGGATAGGCATATGTAGGAATTTAAGATAGAGGGATATGGGTGAGAAAGGTGTTAAATAGTGTTAGGTGTAGTTTGAAAGGCGGAATATGGTGGGCCTAAGGGCCTGTATTGTGCTGTATTGTTCCATGGTTCAATGGTTCGATGGTTCTAACTCAGTGCTTCTCGGTCAGAAACATCAGTCCAGATATCATCTGTCCACTGCCGGCCTGGTCAAGAGACCTTCCTGGTATTCTGGAGAGTATACATCGTTTTATGCCGAGCCAATACAGCCAAGAGTACTAAGAGGGATCAGTGCGAGGGTGAGAACAGGAGCTGAATGTCTATTTGATCGCTTTCACCAAATGAATAAGTCATCCCCTCAGGAACGATGCTGAAGCTGTGACCTCCGAGATTACGGCACCTGTGGGAAATATCAGCGGTTGGGTACAACGGCTGTCTCCTGTCCGAATTGCACCATTCCGCAATGGGACCACAATTCCCGTCGGTTATAATATCGTTGCCGATAACTTGCGGAAAATCGTGGCGACCTTTACGTAGAAAGGCAATCTCCTGTTTCTCTCTACTGAAACAGTTCAGGCTGTAATAGCTCTCGAGTCGTCGTTCATCGGGCAAAAAATGTTAGCTTGATCGATGCCCTTGGAATTAAACGCTGGGACGTTTGCCTTGGTGAGTTTGTGCGCGGTTAGTGTGGGATCCATTCAGTTGTTGCAGCCAACTCCCCAGGTGCACATGAAACAGGTAAATCCTTCTTTTATATTTGCATAACAGCATGATGCTGGCTCTATCGTACTCACCAATCATCGTTGGCGTTTAGATGACAGCCTTCAAATGCGCCCAGTACAATTGTTCCACCGAGATATTTGTCTCTGATTGCACCGACCGACCCGCCAGTGAAATTCTGTTCATCTCTTGGTAGATTGAGAGACCATCAAATGACTAACTATTTCAATCGTTCGAACCTGGGCCGAAGGGCCTGAATTGTGCCGTAGTTTTTCTATGTTTCTATGTTTCAATACCAGGGCCGGCAAGAAACTGTCCGAATGAACGACGCATATGACACGGTGTATGCGGCAGTGAAGACGTAGAAGATTTCCAGTAATCGGCGCATCTGAACTGTCCATCTCTCAAGTATAATCGACACAGAACAATGCAGTATGAGCTCTCTTCACCTCATCCAGCGGTATTTAGTGCTTGCAACGAACGCTGGAAGAGGTGAAAAGAGCAAATTCTCAACACCCTCCTGATGTTTCGCTTAATACACAGCGACAAGGCTGATCTGTCTGCACTGACAGATTAAGACTTCCTGTTCTATTCCTTAGTTCACCGTTGACCTTCACTCTGTGTCGCTGCTTAACACGGAACGCTGCAAGTAGGAACAAGTGGCGGCCCCTCGGCCCTTCGAGTCCTACCCGCCATTCAATGATATAACCGATGATCCTCGCTTTCAATAAACGTATTCTCTTAACTCGTTGTTCTTCTCAAGTAGTTCAGTGCCAAACATACTCTCGTCTCCTCAAACATTAAAATAAAACACAACGAAGGTTAGGGAGAGGCCAGAAATGTCCCAGGGCCTTTTAAGCCATGAACGGTTGATATTGTCCCTGAGAACCACTTCCTTGTCCTAACCCCGTACTGCCTGAATTGTAATACTTTACAATCATCTATCGATTCCCATGCGTTCAACGGTTAGCGTAACACTATTTACAGCGCCAGGGACCCGAGATCGATTCCGGCCACTGTCTCTAAGGAGTTTGTATGTTCTCCCCGTGTCTGGGTGGGTATCCTCCGGGTGCTACGGTTTCCTCCCATATTCCAAAGACGGAAGGAAGCTGCGGGCGTGCTATGTTGGCGCCGGAAGTGTGGCGACACTTGCGGGCTGCCTCGCCCCACAGAACACTCGACGCAAAATATGCACTTCACTGCGTGTTTCGATGTACAGGTGATTAATAAAGTCATCTCATCTTATCTATCTTATCTTAATGTGATAGGGAGGGAGTTGGAAGGGGATCTGAGAGTTCAGTCATTCAAACAAAGATCAGTAAGCATCTGCACGGATCTGTCAGAGGAGGCGTTTGAAGCTGGGAAGGTAACAGCAGTTAAGAGGTATCTGGGCGGGTACTTGAACGAGCATGGCTCAGAGGGAGGGACAGACAATTTTCTGGAGGAAAGCAATGGGTGAGCATCATCCGTAAATGAATTGTCGACGTTTAGGGTCGAGGCCCTGCGCCAGACCGGTATCTTGTTGTTGCATTTGGAACGCACGGCTCCACTCTGGCTCACACAACTTAACGGATCTCCTTGTCCAAGCCTTCAGTGGGAATTAATCCGTTTTACTTTTCGACGAAGCGAACTCCTGCACCTGCCGCCAACCCATTTTCTCTCCTTACCTTCAGCATTCGAAAGAGAAAAGGGTCATTTTAGAATATTTTGATTTACTTCTCTATCCTCTTACAATGCACACTCCCACGTGCATTGCAACTTCAAGGGAACAGATGGACATGGAACACTCGCTTTCTATGGCTTGCTTCACACGGCATGTTTTTCTGGATATCGCACCGGTTTAAATTGCGTTCTATGCATTCATAATTCTGCAGTCTTCCCCACCATGGCATCTGGCTAAAACCGTTGCCGGACCCAGATTGTTCAGATACTTAACAGACGACACCTGATTAACCTGCAAGGCGATGGCACTGAGTTGTCACTTTAATCTCCCTTGCCTTTTTTTGGTTTCGAACTCCGGCACATTTTCAAGTTGTTCATCACAAACTGGGAACAGAAAATGTTATCACACTGCTTGGGGCATCACGGCCTT
>JARFYF010000076.1:23376-34310 GCA_030265395.1 Rhina ancylostomus
GTACAGTCTTCCTTGAGGCCGACTCCTGTCGGTGAAATCCTGCGGATCCCAGAATTTAGACTGGAAACCCAGGCTTCTCCACTGCCATGAAACTTGTAGTGCATAAATCCATGCGCCTAAGGTAGATATTTTCTTTTAAATACCAAATGTTTCAATTTGTCTAAGGAGAATTGGTTGAGGGAGCTCGGGATTTTCGCTTTGATGAGAAGAAGGGTGAGAGGTGACTTGATCAAGGTGTACAGGTGATGAGAGGCATAGATCGAGTGGACAGTCAGAGACTTGTTCCCAGGGCGACAATGGCTAACACGAGGGGACATAATTTTAAGGTTATCGCAGGAAGGTATATGAGGAATGTCAGAGGTACGTTTTTTACACAGAAAGTAGTGGGTGCATGGAACGCAATGCCAGCAGAGGTTGTGGGGGTAGATACATCAGGGACACATAAGAGACTCTTAGACCGCCATATGAATGATGGAAAAATGGAGAGCTATGTGGGATTGAAGTGTTAGATAGATCTTAGAGCAGTATAATATCTCAGCACTACATCGTGGGCTGAAGGGCCTGTACTGTGCTGTAATGTTCTATGTACCATGTTCCAGATATTGAGAGACATTCGAAAGGATCATCCCAGCAAACAGCCTGGAAACTTCAGGAGGCTGAAGCACACTGCCGGGCTCCATGAGGAACCGGAGAATGGTGTGAATGAGAGTGAGGAATGCCTCTCAGGGAGTTTGTGTTCAGAGCGATTTAATGAAAATATCTGGATCATCGGTCTGGCGCTCACCAACAGAAATAACGATCGGTGACATAAAATCTACCATTCAACCAGCCTGAGCTATATCCTGAACTACGGGATGCTTGAACGACACTTTCAGGAATCTTCCATCCACCGGAGCTGAAATTGAAGTCAGAGACACTGCATGTAGAAGGAAGGCGATGGGGACTGGAGTACATTGTGTACATAACATCCCCGAAACATATTCCCACCAACATTGGAATTTATCTAAACACCTTTTATCTGTTTGAAAAATTCGGAATCAGCTGTTTGTGGATCCCATGACTGTGTTTGATGATCTCTTTCTAGATGTATCCGCTCGCCGCCCCATTACTGTGACTGATGACCCTGATCTCCCTGTACCCCCTCACTGCCCTATTATGGGTTTCCTTACATTACTATTACTGATGCTGAGGTCCAGTATAAAAAAGTCTTTCATACCGTTCGTAAAGATCAATTCATTTCACAGTTCAGTGAGGTACTACAGTGTAAAAACAATAACAGACCACAGAGAAAAGTACCACGCCTAGAGGGAAGCGCACTGCGGGTATAGAATGAGGTGCAATGTCAAACAAGGTTGATAGTGATAGTGATATCAAGAGTCCATCTCATTGTATAAGGGAACCGTTCAATAGTCCTATCACCGTGGGATAGCTACTGTCCTTGAGCCTGGTGTCATATGCCCTCAGGTTCCTGTATCTTCTGCCTGATGGGAGGTGAGAGAAGAGAATAACCCGGGTGGATGGGGTCTTCAATTATGCTGGCTGCTTCACCAAGGCAGCTAGTGGTATAACAGCGAGATCCCAGTATCGCTGTATCGAACCCGCCCCATTAATGTGACTGATGATCCCTGTCTCCCTCTTTCGGAACCCGGCCCCAGTCATGCCTCTGGTCATCTCGTCTCCCGGTTTCCACTCCATACCATTATTGTGACTGATAATCTCACCTCCCCGAAAACACTCGCAGCCCCATTACTGTGACTGATCGTCCGATTCTCCCTGTCTGATGCTCCCTGTGCAATAACTGTGACTGATGATCCCAAAGAGGGAGATTTCCCCTTCACACAACCGTTGTTTTCCTGTTTATATTGTCCAATTTCTCAGTAATTATTTCCACACTTTACCTGTTAAACCTGTACCATCCTACTGCAAGAAATCTATCAGTCATCCATTGGCCGATGCACTCGGTATTGGAACAATCGATGCTCCTCCAGGCCTGATTCAGGATGGTGTGGGTTACATACGGATCACCAAGTTTGGAGTCTGCGACGAAGAGACAGGGTGATGTTTAGTGTTAACGTAAAGTTCATCTCATGTTCCCAACTCTTTTATGGTCCCATGAACCTCATCTGCACCCCACCATCACCAACAAGAGAGGACCATTAAACTCCCATTAACCCTGAGACCACGTCAGGTTTGAACCAGTGTCATTGGAGCCGTGAGGCAGCATTTCACCGCAAAACCTCACAAAGACTGAACTGTTACAGAAAATCTTGCACTGAAATTGAAAAGATAAAATAATTCTCAGATGTTGGAAGAGAAAACAGAAAATCTGGGAACATTCAGTATGTCGGTCGAAGAATGTTCATTCATACACAGTTGTCGAAAAAGTAAAGATCCCTTGATTCAAGCATTTGGAGGCATGATCTCTGTTGCACTGTGGAAGACAACAATCAGCCTCTGCAGAGAAACTGCAACAAACAATAACGTGATGTCAAATGATAGTGTGTTTATGACATTAACTAAGCAACACTACAGAAAAGCGAGCAGTCTTCTGAAAAATAGAAGTATTTCTGCTCAATACACAGATCTTCCTTGTTACTGCCCTGGAAATCAGACTGAAATTTTGAATCTGGTATCTCTGAAAGAGGATTAAAATTGTTGGTGTCTTCCAACCGACACTACAGCTATCATTTAGGTAGAAAGGTTGGGACAGAGAGGCAGCAGTGAGGGACGTTAACAGCAGTTTCGGAAGGAAGACAATGTGCGAGCCAAGTGTTTGAGGATTGAGGTTGAATGCAGAGACACCTGTGTGGTGACTGGACGAAACAAGAATAAAACAATGCCTTGTTTATGGCCAGTCTCGATTGCCAGGGAATGAAGACAATAGACTGAGGGCACATATGGGTGTGTGGGTGAATGAGGAGTGGTCATGACTGAAACAGTGTTTCAGTATTGTAGGAGTGGCTGTGGAACATTCCCTGCTATTGGGCTTCAGACTAGTTGGACAGGAGGTAAAATAAAAGGGGGTGGATCTGGACGAGACACAATGTGAGGATATGCGATGTACTAGAATGATGATTCAATGAGAACACTTGGGTTAAACTGAGGCAGACACATTGATGGAGTGTAATATAGATCCCCTTAATAATTCCAAGATGGTGTTGGAGTGAGGAAATTCTTTGCAAACGGATCCTAGCAGATCCTCACATTATATTTATTATATTAGTTCTCCTCTTTGTAATCTCAGTTTTAACTCAGTTATAATCGGGAACCACGTTCTCTTAAATCTACTTCCAGATCTGGTGATCTTCCCACTGTGAATAATTAATGACCTCCTGTCTCTCCGACCCGAATGGACCCGACCAGCGAGGTCGACCATGACCCCGACCTCCTTGAGCGCCCAGCTGCAACCAACAGCACTCAAATACTGACGTTGGAACTGTGGTACAAGCGATCTACCAGCTTTTAAAGGCCTGGCTGGACATGAATCAGCCGGAATGGCCAATGTCAGGACACATCCCTAGACCTGGCTGAACAAAGTCTGAACACATGGAGTGCCTGTCACCGCTACCGACAGCGAGGCGCATCTGTATCCAAGGCCCAAGCCGACTCCTGGACCCCACCAGTGCATCCTACGGCGGGACCCCACCTTATGGAATGGCCAACTCTGCACACCGGGGCCCGGCCAGAAGCAACCAATCAGCAAGCACAAGAGAGCAGACAATTTGCAGGTGAGACTGAAGCAAAAGTGGACTCAAGTCCCTCCTGTCCAGCACACACCTGGCAAACATCCAGTCAATTGAAAATAAGCTGGTGATCTTAGAGCTGGACTCCCCAATGAAAGGGATGTGAGACTCCTGTGCAGTCTGCTTGCTAATACATTGCACAGACATGCTTCACCTGACTGTGCCATATAACCTGAAGGCCTCTCCATTCTGGATGGACGGTATGGGGTGTGTAAGAGGGGAGGGGTCTGCTGCCCAATCAACTCGTGGTGCGCAGATATGACGTCCTGGTGAGTTTCTCCTCACCGGACCTGGAATATCGAAAAGTGAATGACTATCACTACTACCTGCTGCAGGAATTCGCTTTGGCTATCCCAGCAGCAGTTTATATTCCGCTCCTGGAGGACGTGAAGTTTGCACTTGAAGAACGATACGCCGCTGTCAATAGCCTGGGAATGGTTTACTCCGAGGCCTGCTTTAACATAGCTAGGGAGTTAAACCAGGCAAACTTCAAAGGTTTCCTGCCAACATATTACCATCAAGTGAAGGGAAAACACTAGATGAACAGCTGCTGTGAATGGAGAGAATGGGAAGTGTCATCATGACCAGAAATATTAATGATCAGGTCACACCACCAACCCCACACACAGCAGATCCTCCCACCTAATGCATACTTAACATTTCACTCAACCCTCCTCTCACCTCAGCTCCTTATTGTTTATCTTTCCCATCTGAGACAGGAGAATTCCTCTCCTCAATTCTGTCCCCTCTCCGCAGTCACTTTAACTCTTTACATTCAGTCCATTCAACACTACATTCAATCCATCCTTCTCTCCTCATTCACCACCTCACCATCTCCGCAGCCACACTATTCTACAGCATGGAAGCAGGTCATCAGACCAGCATGTTCACACCGACTCCGACCAGTAGGCATCCGTCCCGTTAAATCCCACCTTCCAGAACTTTGCCAGTGGCTTTCTGTGCGAAGGCGATTCAAGTGCTTGTTGAGGCACGTAATACATGTTTCCAAGCAATCTGCTTCCTCTACCCTTTCTTTTGGGGAGAACATTCTATCCTGGTGCAGATTATAGGGTACAGTAATCCCCACTCTCTGGATGAAAAACCTCCCCCCCATGTATCCCCTCTAAATCTCATGACACTTCTCTCAAAAAAACTGCCTTGCACATGTCCTTTGAATTTCTCCCACTCAAACTAAATGCGTGCCCTATGCTATTAGAAATATTGAGACTCTGCCGCTCCAGAGAAAACAGCCCAAGTTTGTCCAAACTCTCCATGCCCTCAAATCCAGGCAACAACCTCAGAACATAACCTCCACATTAGAGTCTGCAAGCTCAATGATTCCTGAATGTAACCTCTCACCCCAAACCGTATCTGCCCCAGAACACAGTCCACGCCTGTATCCCCGATCTCTGATCAACTCAGTGAGTTCATTCCCCCTCCTGGATAAGTCTGTCATTCTCTTCTGAGTCATTGAGCCATGACCACAATCCTCTCTCTACTGAACAGATCTCTCTCTTCATTTACACCACCTAACTCTCTACAGGCTCTCCCTCTTTCTCCTCAATTGTTCAGACCACCTCTCTTTACGCACATGACACCCCCCTCTAAGCTACCCACTTCGTTCCTTTGAGTCACTGTGCCACTCTATTCACTCAGCATGTTTTTCTAATCCTTCCTCAACCCTCTCCCATTGCTCACCCATGGTCTTTCTTGCTCTCCCTGCAGTCCCTCCTTCCCTTTCCCCACCCACAATCCACTCCTCTGCCTCTCTCACCCCTTCCGTCCTTTTCCCATACCTTCTGCTCAGCCTCTCTTGGGTCAACCAGCTTTCCCGTTCCTCAAGCTCCGCACCAATCCACCACCACTCCATGGCCCACTTCATCTCAATATCCCTCGTTTCTCCACCCTCTCTGTTCTCTCAGTAACTCACCCCAGGAATTCGCTCCTTTGTCCATGTTTCTTGACCTCTCCATCCGCGCAGTTATCAGCTTAAAACTGTCCCAGGGCCTTTCCAAGAACATGCCTTTATCTTTACACCACTTCCCATGACCGTGTGCCTTGACCTGCTGCTGATGGCCAAAACTGAATCTGATCCACAGTAAAGACCGACACGCCGTTCCTGACGCCAGTCCTCAATCATTCCGGCACAAGTCTCCAACTCACACCATCGGCCACTTACATTTCCGAGCATATTAATCCTGTCTCCATCTCATCCTTCGTCACTTGACCCATAAACACAAGTTCCCTGAACCAGACTCAGACAAGGCGCATTACTACCCTTTGCAGAAATGTTCACCCTCCTTTCGAGAGTCATCCAGTGCCACTGAAATTGTCTGTGAGATGGAGCGGAACATCTAATACTGTTTTTCACCCCCAATGCACTCAAGTGAATCAGGTGAAAGTCTCTACGAGAGATTCGACTTCACGGTGGTAGAGGGATTACATAAATCCCTACAGACACAAGACTTAATACTTGAGGATTTGTCTCCCTCTGGGACAGAGCATGGTTCCTGGTTGGGTTCCACATTTGAAGATTTTGTCGGCTGTTCATTTGTAGATGTCTCTGTGTCTAGAATAAAGCAACAGAGACAAGGAAGAGCAGAAACACCACAACACGATATGGAGCTGGAAGGGTAGCACAGGGAATGGAGGGCTGTGTCTGTGGAGAAACCAACAATCATCCAGTCTGGCTCTACCGACCCTCTCTCCCAAAACTCTGTCACTCCATCTCACTCATATCAGTCTGAGTCAGGATTAATTTCAAGGAATGAACGCGAGGAGCATCATTTCCTTTCAGGATCCGCACCACTGATAACTGAACTTGCAGACGATGCTGAGGTGCTGGTTAAACACGGACAGGGTTTTCCAAAGATTACCAACGTTGTTAAGGATCCGGCCGTTAACTGTTTTTTTGACTTCATGCAACTTGCACTTGCCTGGATTAAACTTCTTGCCACGTTTCTTCCCATATCTGCAGCTGTCCGATATCCCACTGTACCCTATCACAATCTTCTATGCAGCACACCACCATCAATCTTTGTGTCCTCTCAAGCTTACTCACCCACCCTACCACACGTTCATGAATCATTTGTGTACGTGGAGGAAGGTCCCAGTACAGATCCCTGTAGAATACCTCTAGTCACAGGCTGACATCCAGAATAGGACCCATCCAAAACTCTCCTCTGTTTTCTCTGGACAAGCCAATTTTGGAGCCAATGAGACAAGGCTCCGTGGATCCCATACATTCTAATTTTCTGGATGAATCTACAACGATGGACCTTGTCAAACACCTCACTACAATCCATGTAGACAACCTTCATTGCTCTGCATTCAATCACCTTTGTCACTTCCTCAAAATACTCAGAGTGGTGAGTCATGACCTGACCCGCACAAAGCCATTGTAACTCTCCTTATTTAGGCCATGCTTCCCCAAATGATTATAAATCCTATCACTAAGAATGCTCTCCATTAGTTCCCCTGACACTGACATGACATTGAATCCTTCCATTCCCCTCTGGCTCTCAACCCTCAGTCATTCCATCTCATCTCCCTCTTCCTGACCACTCTCCATTATGCCACTGCCTCACTCTCCCCTCAATCACTTCAGTCCTTCACTCGTCAGACACTCTCATCCTCTCGCTTTAGCCACTCCATTCCCTCTCTGAGTCACTCCTACTCTTTTCCCCCGGTTACTCCCTCCTCCTGCCCTCATTCTCTGACACTGTATATCCTCGGTCACTCCATCCGACTGCCCTCAGTCACTGACTGTTTTTGCCCTCGGCCAAACTCTCCACTCCATCACACCGTCACTCACCCCTTATTTCCTCTGCACTCTCCCCTCTGTCACACATCCATTCAGTAACTCCTACGTTTATTCTCATGGAGATTTGGTAAAAATGTCCGTTACGAATCTCCCTACCGCCGATGCCTGAGCTTGGAGATGGTGCCGGGATTGTAGAGAAATTCTCTCTGGGTTCGGATGTTGTTTCCTTAGGTCTCTGAGTTGGTGTGGACGCTGGATCTACAATAAGAGGAAACACATGGAGGGTGAATGAGATGAAACAACCGAGCAGCTCATTGGGATGGAATTAGTTAGCAGAGTATTATTGAGAACAGTCTCTGGTTTCACCAACAATTCTCCACCACACTGATGTCAACGTGCTATCGGACCCACAGTACAGCCTTTCACTCCAGGAATCACATCTCTCTCTCTCTCCCAGTCAGTCATTCACATTCTCCATAGTTTATCAATTGAGCATTCCAGGGCTACTGCGTCCTTGCCACGCTCTCCAAACCTCCTTCCTTCTCTCTCTGACAAAAGCCTCCAGTGTTGTTTTCTTGCATAACACCATGTGTTGTGACACAGGGCAGCATCAATTCAACACTGGTTCTGGGCAATGTGCCATTCTATCTCTGTCTCAGGCCAAGCTCCTTCAGGGATATCATTGCCCAGGGGCAGTTGGGCAGCACTCATTCACACTGGTGACCAGGCTTCGATCCTGACCTGCCTTTCTGTAGTGTGGAGAGGCTGCTTTTCTCCGTGACCATGGCACTTTTCCCTGAGGGTTACAGTTTAATGACACAGCTCAGAGATATGGAGGAAGTTAATTGGCGGCACCAATGAGCCTTGGTTCATTGAATACATGGAAGGAGAAGCATTGGGACTTGATGGGAATATGGAAATGAAATGTATGGCCCAGATGACCAGGCAGAGGATGTCATGCTAGTGCCAGGTGCAGAGGAATCCGATTGCATTGAGGAGAGTAAGGCAGGACGACACAGTCCCGGGGAAGGGAGGGGATATTTCACTCCATGTCTGAGATGAGGACGGGTTGGTTCCAAGGGGAGGACGTGTAAGCCTGGTTCACAAAGAAAAAAGAAGAAAGTGGCTCAGCCAAAGAGGGGAGAACTGCACTGTCCCGGGACGAGGAGGAAGGGAACGTTTGATCTCAGGGAAGAGCAAGAGGGTAAATCTCGATCCCTGGAGGAGAAGAGAACAGTGAAGTCATTGTTTGGAATGTGGGATCAGGGTAATAGGTCACCCAGGACAGTTTTGCTCAGACCAGAGGTGATGGGAATATCAGCAAAGTGATTACTGACCACAGGCAGGGCTGTGCCACTCAGACCAGGGATTACACCCCTATAGTCACTCTCGATTCCCCCTATTCTCTTCTCGCCATTTCCTGCCCACACACCACTCCCCGCAACTCTCTTCCAGAGACAGGGATGTGCCAAAACACCACAACACAATATCGGCCAGGAAGATTAGCATGGAGGGCAGTGTCTGTGGAGAAACTAACATCATCCAGTCTCGCTCTACAGAACCTCTATCCCAAGCTCTGCCACTCTATCTCACTCCTCTCAGTCTGAGTCAGGATGAATTTCAGGTACTGAACGTGAAGAGCATCATTTCCTTTAATGATCCCCACCACTGATAACTGAGCTTGCAGACGGGTGCTGAGGTACGAGCCAAACACGGACTTGTTTTTCCAGTATTTGGTGTTCCCCAGTTGTGTTAGACTCTGATTCTATAGGAAAGGTGGTTGAGAAGGTTAAAAGACTTTGGACAGCTGGTCTGGATGGACTCGGCTGCACAGAATGGTAGAAATCAATCTAAGATAACCCCAATATTTATTAAGAGTATAAATGGTGTATCCTCTCAGCTCAGAACGCAGGCTAGCACAACACAGGAACAGGCCCTTCATTCCACTATGTCAGTGATAAGCATGATGGCACATATTACTCTGTGTAATACAATAAACTTGCCTCTCATATCATCTTTCTACTTTCCACCTCTCACCTTAAATACATGTCCTCTCGTATTTGGCATTTCTACCCTGGGGAAACATCTCTGACTAACCTAAATATGCCTCGTTTATAAACATCGATAAGATCTTTCCTCCACCACGATACTCCAGAGAAAACAACCGAACTTTGTACGACCATTTCTTATCACTCGTAACTTCTAATCCAGGCAGCATCCTCGTAAAGCTCGGTTCTAACCTTGCAAAACCTTCAACATTATTCTTGAAATGTGGCGAACAGAAGTGCACAGAATATTCCAAGTGCGGCCTTACCAAAGTTTCATAAAGATGAAACTGTTACGGACTAGGTTACAATTAGTGAGGCTCCTTTAAGATAGTGTGTGTGTGTGTGTGTGTGTGTGTGTGTGTGTGTGTGTGTGTGTGTGTGTGTGTGTGTGTGTGTGTGTGTGTCTGTGTGTGTAAATCTTTAAAAGGACAGAAAAAAATAGTTTGTGCACTTATGCAGCCCCTATCATGATCTTAGGAGCCTTCAGTATCTTTGTCTCATTAATTACCCAAGATACTGAAGAGAAGCCTGAAATTTAAACTAACAATTTGCTTCATTAATCAGAAGAATTGACAAAGAGAAAGAGAGAACCTCATGTCGACAGGAGACTCAAGGCTCCTTATGTGCCCACTGTCAAAGAATTCTCCCAGATTCTGCACTGAAACATTCGTGGCAGCAAAGTGGAGAGCAGATGGTTACATGTTACAGTCCTTAACAGGTATACACCCAATACCACGTAAGCCACATGTTGTGTCCCTTCTTCGTTAATGAGAAATGAAAAGGAGCAACAACATCTAAATTAACTGTCCATTTGTCACTAAATCTTCCAGACATGCAGGCAGATGGACTGAGCTGACTGACTGCACTTTTCCCTGGATCTATTGCTGATCGGTGGTGTTCTAACTCTGTCGGGTTAGTGAACTCCACGTCTACTTCAATCAAGCAAGCCTCTTCCTGAGATGTTGCCTCTTCCTCTGATATCCCACAACTTTCCCATTGTGAACTCGTAGCTCCGGGGTGTGGTATGTGTTGGGTAACCTCTACACTTTGTCTTGTCTGAACATAGTGTGGATTTATCCTCAACGTATCTCCAACTCTTGCTGGTGACAGGTCTTTGACACTGCTGCTCTAGCTATGTGTCTGCTTTGCTTTGTTCATCTCCATGTCTTCCTGCACTATTTTGCACCATCTGTTTTTAACTGGCTTTTGTTGTTCAGAGTAGATTCTTAGTGCATCTGCAATCATTCCCTGGGTTGGAGCAGAGCAGAAGGTTCGCACTCCCAGTTAGGAGTCTGATTGTGATTAAGATTTCTTTATTAGTCACATGTACATTGAAACACACAGTGAAATGCATCTTTTGCATAGAGTGTTCTGGGGGCA
>JARFYF010000076.1:51039-69276 GCA_030265395.1 Rhina ancylostomus
TTCACTTGCCACCTGGTTGATGATCCTCTCAGCTTCTCTGGCTCTGCCGGCCACGGACAAGACCTGTGCCTGACAAACAAGCCAAGAGTCAACCTGCAACTGTCCAGACTTGAGCAGAGCACTGGCAACAGGCCAGAGCACTTGGCCAACCCAGACACTGTTGATGCCAAATCTGTAAATGGCCTGTCTAGCCAGCCCAGAGGAGCAACAAGAGGCCTTGCAACCCAAGGCTTTTATGATCTGGTCCTTTCGTGCTGCAGGGCACCTCTGTTCAGAGAGAAACTTTGGACCAAGAAACCTCCAGTTAAATAGATAGGATTAGTAAAACTTGCATTGAAGTGGAACATTTGATGTAATAAAACATAAGAAATAGGAGCAAGTGTTGGTCATACAGCCCTTCAAGCCTGCTCTTCCAATCAATAACACCACAGCTGGTCTCAGCTTGGCTTCACTCCACTCTCCACCTGTTTTGCATAACGCAGGATTCCCCTGTCATCCAAAGTTCTTTCTATCATGGCCTTGAACTTATTCAATACTTTGACCTCTGCAGCTCTGGGCAGAGAACTCCAAAGGTTCACGACTCTCAGAGAAGGAATTCTTCTTCTTCTCCACCTTAATGTTTTCTTAAATACATTCACTTCTGGTCGTCACTGGCAAGGCTGCCATTTATTGTCCATTCCTGGTTGCCCTTGGAAGGGTAACAATGAGCCACTTCTTGAATGGCTGCAGACTTTTTGGTGAAGGTGCTCCCACAATGCTGTCGAGGAAGGAGTTTCCAGGAGTTAGACCCAGCGATGATGAAAGAACAGGACAGCGAAATATTTCGACAAGTCGGTGCGCAACTCAGAGGTGAACCTGCAGGTGGTGCTCGTTTCATGCACTTGCTCTTCTTGGTGGTGGTGGTGATGGGTTTGGGAGATGATGTCAAAGCAGCCAGTGTCTGTTCAACGGTGGCCCTCAGGAAGTTGACGATGGGGTACTCAGCAACGTCAAGGGGAGATGGTTAGACACTCTCTTGTTGGAAATGGTCATTGCCTGGCACTTCTGTAGCACAAATGCTGTTTGTTACTTATCAGCCTATGCCTGATTGCCATCTAGGTCATTGGCTTATTCTAAAACAGCCAAATGCACTTGTCTGGAGTACCGTCAGGCAAAATGTGGCAATGAGCCACAGATTAACCAGAGACATTTCTGGCACAGCAAGAGACCATTTTGCCCGTTATTTCCCTCTTGATGAAAACGGACACGTTTAATTCCACTTGCTCGGTCTCGGTCCATAGCCCTGCCAGTTACTGCTCAAGTGCTCATCCCTTGACTCACCCCATTTGGTGAGGGTTACTTCCTCCACCCCCTTTTCACAACCCTAGTACTCATTGAGTAAAACAATTTTTTTTCTCAACTGCCCTCTGATCTGATTATGAGGGACAGAAGAATGGTAGATCGTAAGAAATGTTTCCCCATAGCAGAGGTGTATAAACCACAAGGCATGGGTTTAAGGTAAGGGGTAGGATGATTAGAGAGGACCTGAGGAGCATTTCTTTCACCCGGGAGGTGCCTGCAATCTGGAATACACTGCCTGAGGGGTGGGTGGAGGCAGAGACTCTCACAACATTTAAATTGTATCCAGGTGAGTACCTGAATCATCAAGGCATAGCCCATGTGCAGAAAACTGGGATTAGAACAGATGGGCACTCAGTGGCCTGCATGGGCATTGTGGGCTGACGGGCCTGTTTCTGTGCTGTAAAATTCTAAGATTCCAATTCTTCTACTATTCAACACTTACATCCCCTAGTTACTGAGCTCTCTCTTGAAAGATATAGGCCTGGACAGGGGATTCATAAAGTACCTCTATTTGCAGACGACTCGTTACTTTATGTTTCTAACCCAGAGAAATCTATCCTTGCAGTATTATCACTACTTGCTCAGTTTAGTGTTTTATCTGGTTATAGATTAAATCTTAATAAGAGTGAGCTCTTTCCACTAAACATGCAAACCCCAATTTATAGGTAATTACCATTTAGATTAGTAACAGACCATTGTATGTATTTGGGTGTTAAAATTACCAAGAAGCATAAGGACCTGTATAAAGTTAACTTGTTACCTTTAATTGATCGCGTTAAACAATTATTTACGAAATGGTCACCATTATCTCTATCATTAATAGGCCGAATTAATGTGGTTAAGATGAATATTTTACCAAAATGTTTATAATCTATTTCAGGCGATTCCAACTTTCATCCCAAAATCCTTTTTTGACACTATTGATTCAAAAATTCTTTCATATATATGGCAAAATAAAAACCCAAGGTTAAGTAAGAAATATTTACAAACATTAAAAAAAGATGGTGGCATGGCTTTGTCTAACCTTAGATTATATTACTGGGCAGTTAATATCATATATTTAATTTTTTGGATGCAAGTTTTAGATGTAATTCACTGTCCCAAATGGGTATATCTTGAGTATGAATCAGTGCAAGGATTTTCATTAGATTCTATTTTAGGAGCCTCACTCCCTTTTGCACTCACTAAGTTGAGTAAACATATGACTAACCCAATAGTTAAATATACAATATGAATATGGTTTCAATTCCATAAATTCTTTGGATTGAATAAATTTAACTGATCAAGTCCTACTCAATCTATTTTTTTTCTTTCAACCATCCAGAATCAACTTAGCTTTTTCTTTATGGAAAATGAAGGGAATAACATGTTTCCGTGATTTATCCATTGATAACTCTTTTTTTATCTTTTGAACAGTTGTCTAATAAATACAATTTGCCTAGATCACACTTCTTTCAATAATTATAGATTAGAAATTTTTTTAAATGTTACTATGCCTTCTTTTCTGACTCCGTATAAAATTGAAATTACAGAGAAATATTTTGGTTTTAATCCCTATCAATCAAAAGGGTTTGATAGCAATAATTTATGATTGGATTATGAAAATACATCCAGAGACACTTGATAAAATGAAGAATGAATGGGAAAGAGAACTCCAGATACTTTTACTCATGGAAGAAAATTCTTCAATTAGTTAATACATCTTCAATGTGTTCCAGACACTCTTTGATACAATTTACGGTGCTTCACAGGACCTATATGTCTAAGGATAAGCTAACCCGTTTCTATCACCATATAAATCCTATATGTGACAGATGTAATTCGAAGGTGGCTTCCCCGACAGATATGTTTTGGTCCTGCCCTCTTTTGGAAAAATATTAGAAAGACATTTTTAACATTATTTCAACTGTATTAAATATTGATTTACAACCTCACCCAATCACTGCAATTTTTGGGCTACCAATGATGGAATCTGGCCACTTATCTGCTGCTGTTTGTCATATGATTGTCTTTGTCATATTAATGGCCAAGCAATCCATTTTGTTTAAATGGAAGGATCCAATACCTCCTACTGCTTTTCAATGGTTTTCTCAAACCATATCATGATTAAACTTAGAAAAAATTAGGAGTGGCACTGTGGATTCTTCACTTAACTTGAAGAAGTTTAGAGTCCATTTAATTCAATATTTTCATATGATATAGATCCCCTTTCACTAACCTCTGAACTTAGAGGAGCAGAGTTGACGACATAATAATGCTCTTTGTTCATCGAGAAATATCAGTCTAGTTTTTTTCTTTTGAAACTTTTTTAGTTTGTTTCAATTTATTACTTTTAATTTTTTTTGATTTGGGGTTCTTTTTTTATATACAATAAATCTTTTTCTTTCCCTTTTTGATTTTAGTTTTAGTAATATATTCGCTTACTAAGAGGCCGTGGGGTCAAGAATATTTTTTTATTCTTTATGATTATACAGCTCATGATTGTCCTCCTGATCTCTTTGTATCATGTGTATAATCACTGATGTTATATGTATTAATCTGTATTTATTTGAAAATTAATAAAAAGATTGAAAAAGAAAGAAATTCACAGCCCATTATATTCAACTATGAGAGGAAATATCCTTTCCACATCTGCCTTCTCGAGACCCTTCAGGACTTTGCTTATACAAACTGTCAGAATTTCCTTCATTATTTCCAAATATCTTTGATGATCAGAGACACTTGGAAACAGATGAAGAAATCCATTAACAAAAAATTGAGAAGTAGTAAAAAAATAACTTTATTTGAACACACATGAAATTGCTATAAATTAATAAAAAAAATCTACACTGAATTACTGTTATACATTGAAATGAAGCAAAATAAACTAAATACAACCTTACTTATATTGTAAATGGAGGTCATTGGATGGCTTGTGTGAAGTTGAGAGACCAGATATGAATTGTACACAGCTCCTTCGCTTTAGCATCTTGGTAACTGGTAATTAGTTTATTATTGTCATTCATACTGAGATACAGTGAAAAACTTTTGTTTGCATACCATCCAGACAGATTACTCCATACATAAGTACATTGCAGTAATACAAAAGAAAAAGAAAACAAAAACAGAATCCAAAACAAAAACAAAGAGATGAACTTCATCTTTATTATATAAGAAGTCCGTTCAAGAGTCTTTTAACAACAGGATAGAAACTGTCCTTGAGCCTGGTGGTGCACATTCTCAAACTTTTGTACCTTCTGCCCAATGGAAGCACTGCATCACACGGTTCAAACATTTATCCTAGTCAGTGCTTGTTGAAAGGTTTTAAGAGAGTACCATCGGTACTTTTATTTCATTGAAGGTAGGTTGAAAAAGTGCTTAAGGGTTGTGAACATGCAGAATTATATAAGGTTGGAAAGTTCAAGATTGTTGAGTTATTTTCCAGCAAAGTGGAGTATTTATTGCATCCAGGATTTAATGTTTTCATTTCCCACTAGACATACAATAGAGACATGGATTATTTTACCCCCAAATTTCACCTAAATCATCAATACTGTCATCATAACTGGAGAAAAAAAGGTTGAAAGAAAAACAAAAGTAATGAATTCCTCCAATCCCTACATGTTTATGTCACTGTAAATGTAAAAGGAAGATTTCCTCTGGTCCCAGAGTGCAAGTGAAATTGTCCATATAGTTTGAAGATTTCATTTGGTACCTGTGTGGTGATGACATTTTAACTATACCAGGAAGATTTCTACTGATCCCTGTATGCTAGTAACATTATAAATGAACCAGAAAGGTTTCCTCCGGACCTTCTCTGTCAGCAGTTCTGTAAATATAGGAGGAAAATTTATTCAGGTTCCTGTCTGTTGTAAATATAGCTAGAAGATTTTGCAGGTCCCACCTATTAGCTACACTATGAATTTAACAAGAAGATTCCTTTTACTTGACATTTCTGGTAAAACCATAAAAGCTTGCTGAAAGAATGAATAAACATGTTTAGAAAAAGTGAGTAGAGGAAATTTTTTCCCCCAGCATAATTTTTCAGCCCAGTATAAAATATATTAGACTGAACTTTCTTAAGAGATCTTTACCATTTGATAGTTCTGGTGTTACTGGATCCTTAAAGAACGCAATTACTAGAGCTTGCTTAGAAGGATTCGCCACCTACTATTCCCTGCCTCATTAATACTACTTTCAAACCAGATTCTGTTGGTTTGAAGCCTCCTGAACGCCAATGAATAGGCTTGAGTGATTGCAGAGCCCTGAATAGTGGAAAGGACAACCAAAGTCTTGATCCTGAAACCTGGTGAAAGCTTTGACTGCCAGTGAAGCCCTACTCCCAGCTTTGTCAGTTGTCAAAGGTCCAAGCACTTGATATTTCTGAATATTTAATGTCCAAAAATATTTAAAAACCATAAAAAATGATGTAAATAGAAAAATAAGAAAAGAAAGCAGCTAAAGCATTCATTAAAAAAATCAAACTAATTAAATAAAAAGAAATTAGCTTTCTTTTTTCTTTACCCTCAACAGTCCTATAATCCCAAATAAAACCAATGGAGTCATGGTCAGAAATTCAGAGATGCAAAGGGACTTGAGAGTCCTTGTGCAGAATACCCTAAAAGTTAACATCCAGGTTGAGTTGGTGTTGAAAAAGCGAATGCAATATTGGTATTCATTTCTGGAGCAATAGAATATAAGAGCAGGAATGTGATGTTGAGGCTCTATAAGGCATTGGTAAGACCTCACTTGGAGTACTGTGAGCAGTTTTGTGCTATGTGCTGACGTTCGAGAGTGTTCAGAGAAGATTCACCAGAATGATTCCAAGAATGAGAGGGTTAGCATATGAGGCAAGTTTTTCGGTTTAAACAGATGGATATGGTGTATTTAGAATTTTGGAAGGAATTTGATGCGGTCCTCCACGAGAGATTGGTTAACAAAGTTAGAAAAATTCTTCTTTTTGGAGTATATGTCTTGAACCTCCCTCGTAGCAGAAACTCCAGCCAATTATGCCACTCCAGCCAATCCCTGTGGTAACCACTGGTCACAGCCTGTCAACTGAGAGTGAACTATTTATTCTCACTATTACTTCCTGTCTGGTAATCAATTTTCAATCCACGTCAGCAGATTGCTCCCAAGTCCATGAGCAGCAAACGTGTTAACCAATCTCTTGTGCAGGACCTCATCAAATTGTTTCCAAAATTCTAAATACACCATATCCATCGTTTTAAATAGCATCCACTAATCTTTAGCTATATCCCTCCATAGAGATTCTCCCACTCGTGAAAATATTTTGACATCTACCCTGTCATGTCCTGAGGATCATATTTTTTTCAATAAGATCACGCCTTCTAAATTCCCAGGAATCCGCTTGATGAATTCATTTTGAACCGCTTCCAATGCTAGTATCTCCTTTCTTAGATGAGTGGACCAAAACTTTGCCACTACTCCAGGTGTAGTCTTATCAGTATCCTGTACAATTATCAGACTAATTCCCTATTTCCATGCCCCAACCCTCTTGCAATAAAGGCTGCTGTGCCAATTTCCTTCCAAACCACTGGCAGCATTACGCTGGTAACCATTCGGAATTCTTGCACAGGAACACACTGAATACCTGCAATCTTTCTCAATTTAGACAATGGCCTGCCTTTGGATTCCACATTCACACTCTCCTAATCAAATTTAATGTGCCACATCTTCACCCACTAACCCAACTTATTAATACGCAGTTACAGATCCACACGAGAAATTATTTCCATATCAGCAGAAAATTAGATCACTTACACTCTGCGTCCTCCTCTCACTCATTAAACTGAATCATAAATAATTGAGGACCAATCTTTGTTCCACTCCATTTGTTATAACCTTCCAGACTTTACAACATCCACTTATTCCACTGTCTTCTATGCCATAACCAATCTTCAGTCCTTTGAAAACACTTACCCTAACAACGTGTGTTCTTACCTTGTGCATCAGCCTTTTATGTGGCAACTTGTCAAATGCTTTCTCAAAATCCAAACAAACTGCATCTACAGATTCCCCTCCATCAATCCTGCTTGATCTCCGATAACTCTGGCAAATTTGTCAAACGATTTACCTCCATAAAACATGTTCACTTCATTTTATTCTATTAACTTTCTCCAAATGACGAGCTATTCTTCCTTAATAATGGATTCCAGCATCCTGCCGCCAACAGTCCGAAAGTTAAAGGCTTTTTGTCTGCCTCTTTTCTTGAATCGGTAGACCCACATTTGCGGTTTTCAAATCCACTGGATTTGAAAAACTCCAGTTAATGCCTCCACCATCTCTGCAGGCACTTCCCTTGGGTACAGTCCACTAGAACCGATTAAAATGTCTGACCTTAGTCCCAGTACTTTTTATAACACCTTGCCCCTTGGGGTGGTTTTGGAAGCATTCTGTTGGTACATCCTTGATTATCAATTCCTGCACATCCCGTACCAGTAATGTAGCACCAGGGAAGGTCACAGAACCCCAGTTGTGGACACACACATTGAATAAATTAGAATAAAGTGCATCAATAAGAGTTCTGCATCTACTCATCGTCGCACACGGGGCCATTTGGCCCATTCGGTCGATGGAAGGTCCCAGGAAAGCAATCACATTTTGCCTCTCCTTATTTCCCCTTTTGGCCCTGCAACTTATTCTCTCACTGTCACATCCCATCCACTCCCCTTTGGTCAATGTGCCACACTGGGAGCTATTTATCAGTACATTGTTGGGAAGTACCAGGGGTTGGAGTTCATAAATAGGGAAGTATTGTTAAACTGTACAGGGGATTGATGAGGCTACATCCGAGTACTGCACCTTATTTAATGAAAGATAATATTAGCATTGAAGGTGTTGAAAAGAACCACTGGCCAATTCCTGAGATGAGAGGGTCAACTTATCATGTGTGGCTAACTGGTTGGTTCTCAAAGTTCTGGAGTTAATGAGAATAAGATGTAGCCTTGGTGAAGCATAATTGGATCCTAAGGGGCCATGACAGGGTAGTTTAGAAACTTTTACAAGTGCAGACCCATGAAGGAGAGGCCAGAATTACAAAGGGCTGGCAATAAAAAGACAATATGCATTGGACCTTCTTCACGCCGGGAATGGTGAATCTCTGTCGGACTATGGACATTCAATCATCAGATGTACTGAAAGAGGATGTAGATAACTCTTTGGAAATTTGGGAATTGGGGGCTATGGGGAACACGAGGCCTAAGGCAGATCAGCCAGACACCCTCGGCAACACCGTCTAAACCCATGACTTCTACCAGCTGGAAGGACAAAGGCAGCAAAAATACCACCAGCTGAAATTTACCCCCAAGCCTCACAAGACTCTGACTTGAAAATCTATTGCCATTCCCTCACCAACCCTGGGTCAAAATCCTGGAACTCACTTCTTCATAGTATTATGGGTATGCCCACACCTCAAGGACTGCAGCGGCTCCAGAAGACGGCTCACTACCACCTTCTCAAGGGCAATTAGGGATGGACAATTAAATATTAGCTCTGTCTCTAAAACCCATATCCCTTGAATGAATAAAAAAGATGACTGTATGGAGTGGGGGACAGGCTTGAGGAGCCAGATAGCCACTCATGCTCATGTAAAACGCCTGATCACCGGAGAAAGTGACTATTCTGAAGATACTTGGATCATTGGTGCTGTAAGGCAGTGGCACTAACTGCAAAACCATCATTGCTACCCATTGTTCCACAATGCAGTCTGTAATATCTTATGCATATAACATTAGATTATGTTCACAAAGAATCGTGAATACATCCAAAATAAGGTAAACCATCTCATCTCTTGAAGTGAAAGCTATATGCAGGAATGAGTGCAAGTTCACATACTTTAAACATAACTGACGTAGAATAGATCTTGAAGAGATTAATTGCAAGAGCCTTGTTTGAGTAGCTCCCTTCAGGCAGCACACTTTCAGCAAATCCCATCTACCCGAGAGACAAACTGCACAGAAAACGACCTCTCGGTTTTGAGCCCATGCCAAGCATCAAGCATCCATTTACACTAATACTATTCCTGTTTTATTTTTCCACATTCCCAGAAACTCCCCCCAGATTATACCACTCAGCTACAGAACAAGTTAACATGTGCACTCAGCCTTCCAATCTATGTTTTGGGAACGAAGGAGGAAATCGGACCACCTGGAAGAAACTGATGCAGCTACAGCAAGGAAGTGCAAACTCTACACAGAGAGCACTGGAATTCAGGATTGGACTCAGGTCAGAAGATCTGTGAGGCAGCAGGTCGTCTAGCTGCATACGCATTACTGTACCTCCCCTGTTATTGTCAGCAGTGGACAGCAAGGAACGAAGCCTGACGGGGGTTCAAGTTCCATTCCAGCAACTCACATGCAACAATCTCAGCTGTAACTGTTGTGCAGCACCGAAGGAGGGCAGCACAGACAGACATGCTGAGATTTGGATCAGAGATTACACCCTCTGTCCTCTCAGTTGGATGTGAAAGATCTCAGTGTCTCCCAATACTCTAACTAATAATATCTGAAGTTTTTTCCAGCTAAATGTGAGGAAGTCAAAGCTTCCTTCTACCTCCCTCCTCTATTTATGATTTTTTTCAAACCCAGCGTCAGACAAAGTTTTTGATTGCTGTTCTAATATCTTATGTCAAATTTTGATTGATCATGCTCCTTATGTTCTCTGTATTAATTCATCCCAAATAAATGCACTGAAAGGTGAAACACTGCCACCGTCCTCCATTCGGAAAATAAATAAAATCTCCCTCCCCTCTCTGTACACAACATAGAGTTGACCTCTGCTGGAAATTACTCACTCAGAGAACTTAGGATCAACAGCAGAACCCTCATTTCAGCAGATGACATTCTGCAAAGGAAAACACGGGATTATAATCAGGGAGAAATGAGGCAATGGGGTCTTGTGCAACCTGTAAACTGGCAGATAAACAGAATCAGAAGATGTATCCATCACTGCCTCACTATAACTGCCAAAGGTTAGATATCCTTCCCACCACTCGACCATACGGCAGACAAAGGATAATCCTCCTTCTCCCCCTCATTGGGACCCGAGAGGCAAAGGTGAGATCTCCATCTTTCCCTCAGTGGGCGATACAGACGAGATCTATCGCTCTCGCTCTCTGTCTCACTGGGAACATATGACAGTGGTAAGATATCCCTCTCACTCCCTCATTGGAACACCACAGCAGACAGAGGTGTAACTCCCTTTCTCCCTCACAGAGACTCTGCAGAGAGAGGCAACCTCTCTCTCTCTCAGCATCCCCAGACAGAGGTGAACTCCACCGCTCCTTTCATTTCCATATTAAAAACTGTTTCCTTGCTTCCGGTCGGTCAATTTACTTTAGTCTCTGAACCCCAAAAACTTTGCTACACACACACACACACACACACACACACACACACACACACACACACACACGCACGCACGCACGCACGCACGCACGCACGCACGCACGGCGCGCGCGCCCCCGTCAGTTAACAGCAAGTGTCAAAATTCTGATCTTGATCCAGTGTGGAAATGTGTGATTATCTGAACCTCCAGAGGTGGTGTCAATGTGTGAGATGGAGGGAGATGTGACCACCTGCAACCTCCTGAGTCTCGTGGATAATTTGCTGTGAGTGCTGTCAGGCTTGGCGACGGCTCATTGTCGACCTTCCACGTCCGCTTCTCCGATGAATGATAGCAGTCTGCTTGACAGTGTAGCTGAAGCATATTTAGCGAAATTATGCAAACTAGACAAGCCACATCTATTATGTGCCTCTGGAATAAAGAGCCCATTGATTCCTTCTGGGAACTTCCTCTGACAAGCACAGCTTCAGTGATGAGTCAGCATCGAGCAGAGGGCTGTAATAGTCATAAACAAAGGTGTTAGGAGGGAATATAGCTCCTAAATAGGATAAGATAAGATTTCTTTATTAGTCGCATGTACATCAATACACACAATGAAATGCATCTTTTGCGTAGAATGTTCTGGGACAGTCCGCAAATGTCGCCACGCTTCCAGCGCCAACAGCGCATGCCCACAACTTCCTAATCTGGTTGTATTTGGAACGCGGGAGGAAACCGGAGCACCCGGAGGAAACCCACGCAGACACGGGGGGAACGTACAATCTCCTTACAGACAGTAGTGGGACGAGAACCCAGGTTGCTAACGGTGTAATATCTCTACACTAACTGCTACCCCACTGTGACTGCACCCAAATCCCTGATAAATAACTAATGGGCCAGTATTACACAGAAGGTTATACTGGAGCAGTAATGGACATGGGCATTATAGGTGGAGTCGTCACAGAATAAACCCCTGCTGAATTAGTTATGAGTCTGTTTTCAGCACTAAGCGGTGCATCGGAACTGCAATGGACAGTGCGGTTTAGAGAGGAAATATTCACAGTATAAACTCCTCCCAGGTCAGTACTCGGTCAGCAAATGACAATGAACACTATACATGGGAACTGAAACAGACAAGGAAATTGCCGAAGATTTCCGCAGTTCACAAAGCCAACCTCACCGATTAGCCCCACTAATCCATGTAGAGGTATTTATCAAGTCTGATCAGGCAAAGTACAAGTGCCACTACATCGGAGGTGGAGGGCTGAGAGTTCAATTACCACAGCAGAAATGAACAGCCAACTCATGCAAACATTCAAAGTGCTGCACGAGGATTGTGCTGCACTGCCAGAGGTACAGCCTTCAAGAGAAGTTGTTAAACCAAGTCCCCATCTACTTCCTCAGATGAATGGGAGAGAACCACAGGACAGGTCTTCTGGGTTCCTGACCGGTAACAATCCCTCAACCAGCATCACTGAGGCAGATTATTTGATGGCTGTCGCACTGCTGTTTGTGGAACATTGCTGTACCCAAGATGTCCAGCTCACTCCCTATATTATGGCGGGAACCACACAAAAATAGCTCATTCGCTGTGGTACATTGGTTCAGTGGAAAACAGATGTATAGAATTCTGTGAATATGCCTCTCTCTCTCTCCTTCTCTCGCTCGCTCGCTCTCTCTCTGCATCACAGGATCCTCTGTCCCATTAATTTTGTCAGCACCACTTGCAATCCCTCTCTCCTGACGCACGTGCATTTATCTCTGATGTGCAAATCATGGGGAGATTAAATATAAAACATTCACGAGATAAACGCTTCAGAGGCTGTGCATTAGTGTGTGTTTCGGGGAGGGGTGGTATTCACAAGGTAAGTCCATCCTCGAGGATATCTCATTTGTTGAAAGTTGTGTACTTGTCCACAGTATCCCGTGGGGTGGTCCTGGTTATCCACATTAACCCTTTGCAAGTTTATATTCAGTTGAGCTTAAACAGATATAGGGAGATCCAGGCAGTCCCACCGTGTCCTGACCAGTCCAGTGTGACCGTGGGAGGAGCAGCCTGCGCCTGCACTTTGTCATTCACTTTGGGAGTCTTACACTGCCACAATCGCCTGGGTACTAGCTGAAGTGATCGGGATGTGTGTGTGATGAAATGTTCCATTATCGCCAAACTTTGACCTGCCAGTCAGCCAAACGTCTATCCATGCTCACACCTTGCCTCTAGCGCCACGGGCTCTTATCTTGTTTAGCAGCATTATATGTGACTATTTGAGACGTGCCTTCTGAAAATCCACGTAACTAACTTCCACAAACTCTCCTTTGTCTCGTATGCTTTATACTTCCTCAAAGAATTCCAACAGATTTGTCAGACAAGATCTCCCCACAACGAAACCATGCATACTTTCCCCTGTTTTATCATGTACTTCCAAGTGCTCCAAAATTTCGTCTTTAATAATGGACTCTAATGGCTCGGAGGTCAGGCCAACCGAGCTATAATTTTCAGTCGTTTTCCTTTCTCGCTTCTTAAACAGAGGCATACCATTTACAATCTTTAGGTACTGGGACCCTCGCTGACTCCAGCAATTCCTGAAGGATCACAAGCATTGACTCCACCATCTTTTCAGCTACCTCTTTCTGAACTCTGGGGTGTTGTTCATCTGGTCCAAGTGGTTAATCAGCCTTCAGGCCGTTCAGCTTCTTCAACAGCATCTCCTTAGTAAAAAATGAACAATATACTCACCTCTACCCCTGACTTGCTTGCGCTTCTGGCAGATTACTGGTGTCTTCCACTGTGAAGACTGATGCAAAGTAACCATTTAGCTCCCCGCCATTTCTCTATTCCCCATTACTAATTTTCCAGTATCATTTTCCAGTGGTTCAATGTCCACTCTTGCCTCTCTTGGACCTTTATCTATCTGCAAAAAAGCCTCTGCCATCTTCTTCTATGTTATTGGATAGTTCACTCTCATGTTTTATCTTTTCCTTCCTTAGTTTATTTCCATTGACTTCTGCTGGTTCTTAAATGTTTCCCAATCCTCTGGCTTCCTAATAATATTTTCCATATTTCTGCTTCCCCTGACTTCCCTTGTCAGCCATGGTTGCCTCGTCCTCTTCTTAGTGTGATGCTTCTTCTTTGGGACGAAATTCTGTTATGTCTTCAACACTTCTCCCAGAAACTCCTGGCATTGCTGCTCCACCATCTTCCATGCTAGAGTCACCTTCCAATCAACTTCAGGACAGCTCCTCCCTCATGCCTCTGTAGTTACCTGTACTCAACTGCAATACAAATAAAATCGAAGTCAGCTTCTATCTCTCAAACTGCAGCGTGAATTCTATGATCCCTGCCACCCAAGGGTTCCTTAAGTTCCCTGGTCAAGTCTGTCTCATTACACAACATCAAGTCGAGAATTGCCTGATCCCCAGTGGGGGCTACTATATGCTGCTGGAAAGAGATAATGTGTAGACATTCCAGAAATTCCTTTCCTTGCGGTCCACTACCAACCTGATTTTCCCAGTGGACCCGAATATTGAAGTACCCCGTGATCACTGTAACATTGCTTTTTTCACACGCCTTTTCTATCTCCTGAAGTAGTTTGTAACCCGATTACAATTCAGAGGCCTGTAGATAATTCTCATCAGGGTCTCTTTAACTTTGTCGTTCTTCTACTTCACCCACAAAGACGCTACATCTTCTGATCCTATATCATCATTTGCTATTGACTTAATTTCTTTTTTTTTACCAATATGGCTACTCATGCCCCTCTGCCCACCTGCCTGTCTTTTCAATAGGATTGGTAGCATTGGATGTTTAGGTCCCAGTGCTAATAGTCTTTCAGCCACGTATCCGCGATTTCAACAACATTGTATCCGCCAATTTCGATTTGAGCTCTAAACTTATTTACCTCGTTTCATATCCTACATGCATTCAAGTAGAACACCTTTAGTCCCGTATTCACCACCTCCCATCTCAACTTCATCCCCGTGTTGCCAGAAATTAAATACCCAACCCTTTCTAAACACTGCCCTTTTGTTTTATTCCGGAGACTTCAATAACCTCCCCTGCTCCCCTTCCCTTCAAGCTTTACCTTGATTTTCCATGCCATTGACCCCACCGACCCATCATCAAAGTATGTAGTTCAAGAAGTGGGATACTCAGCCCCACTGGTCCATGCTGGTGTATTTATCAGCTTTGGTCAGGCAGCAATGTAGATGCCCTGAGGTGGAGAGCTGTGCATTGAAATTCAACGCTTGGAATTTGAGCTCAAAAACAGATATTAACAATCAAGATACCATGCTGAGGGTGTGCTTCCCTGCCAGAGCTGCTGCCTTCGTAAAAGTTTGCCTCCTCAGATCGATGAGAGGAATCTTATGACAATATCCAACAGGAACGCAAGACAGCTCTCCTGAGTGTCCCAGCCAATACCAATTCACTTATCATCATCATTGAAGCAGATGACCTGGCTGGTCTCATATTACTGTTTGGGGGATCTTGCTCACTGAGTTTGACTGGCCATCTTCCAACATTATGGCAGGGACCACACTAAAGAAGGTCATTGACTGCAAAGTGCCTCAGGTCAGTGGAAAACTGAACAAACAATGGCGTGATGGTGGATGGACAGTAGGGTAGTCTCAGGCTACAGCAAGATAATGATGAGCTGGTAAGTTGGGCAAAACCATGGCAGATGGAATTTAATCCTCATAATTGCCAACTGATTTGGATGGTCAAGTAAGAGCAGGCCACAGATTATGAACAGTAGGGCCCCCGCGTGTGTTCAGGAACAGAAGGATAGAAACATAGAAACATAGAAAAACGACGGCACAATTCAGGCCCTTCGGTCCACAAAACTGTGCCGAACATGCCCCTACCCTAGAAATTACTCGACCCGATCGTATCCGCCTGCACCACCATTTCCGGCAACCCATTCCGTGCACTCACCACTCTCTGAGTAAAACTACATCCCCCGGACAGCTCCTCTATATCTACTCCCCAGCACCTTAAACTTATGTCGCCACCATTTCAGCCCTGGGGAAAAGCCTCTGTCTATCTACCCGATCAATACCTCTCATCTTCTTATACACCTCTATTAGGTCCCCTCTCATCCGACGTCTCTCCAAAGAAATAAGACCAAATTCCCTCACCCTGCTTTCATAAGGCATGCACCGCATTCCAGGCAGCATCCTTGTAAACCTCCTCTGTACCCTCTCTATGAACTCCACATCTTTCCTGTAGTGAGGCGACCAGAACTGTGCACAATACTCCAGGTGGTGTCTGACCAGGGACCTATACAGTTGCAGCAATACCTCCCGGCTTCTAAATTCAATTCCCCGACAGATGAAGGACAATACGCTACATGCATTATTAATCACAGAGTTAACCTGCGCAGCCACCTTGAGCGTCCTGTGGACTCGGACCCCAAGATCCGTCTGATCCTCCACACTGCCTAGAGGCCTACCATTAATACTATATTTTGCCATCACATTCGACCTTCACACTTATCTGAGTTGAACTGCATCTGCCACTTCTCATCCCAACTTTGCATCCTATGTATGTCTCTCTGTAACCTCTGACATCCCTCCAAACTATCCACAACACCCCCAACCTTCGTGTCGTCCTCAAACTTACTAACCCACCCCTCTACATACTCATCCAGGTCATTTATAAAAATCACAAAGAGTAAGGGTCCCAATACATACCCCTGAGGTACACCACTGGTCACCGACCTCCACTCAGAATACGACCCTTCAACAACCACTCTCTGTCTTCTATGGGCCAGCCAGTTCTGGATCCACACCGCAATGTCCCCCTGGATCCCATGTCTCCTCACCTTTTCCAAAAGCCTCGCATGGGGCACCTTATCAAACGCCTTACTGAAATCCATATACACTGCTCTCCCCTCATCGATGTGCTTTGTCAAATCCTCAAAAAATCAATCAGGTTCGTAAGGATCTTAAGGTAAAAGTCCAAAAATCGATGATGTTGACAGCACTGGTAAAGGGCATGGAAAGTAGTATATGGGGTAGCAGCCTTCGTTAGCTGGGACATAGGACGTAAGTTATGGGACAGTTCTACAAAACTTTGTTGAGGCCACAGCTTGAACATTGTAGGATATTTGTCATCACAGTACAGAAAGGACATGATCATTCTGTGTAGGTGCATTAGAGATTCACCCATTATAAGGGGCCACTAGATAATCTGTGTTTGGTTTCCTTGGAATAGTGGAGGCTGAAGGGGGAACCTGATAGAGGTGTACAGTTAGAGTCATTCCGCACAGAAATAGGTCGTTTGGACCAACTGTTCCACTTCCGACCAATTATCTATCCAAGCTCGTCCCATTTGGCCCATACTCTTTGGAAATCCCTCCAATCCATGCATCTGTTCAACTGTCTTTTAAAAGTTCTCATTATTCCTGCTTCAACCACTTTCTCTGGCAGCTCATTCCATTTATACACTCTCCTCGCTGTAAGAAAGTTGCCCCTGCAGTTTCTATTAAATCTTGACTGAGTGCATTAATAATAACATATGAACCATGAGAAGGAGTCGGCCATTTGAACCGTCGACCCTTCTCCGACATTTAATGAGATCACAGATGATCTGGCCGTGGACAGATCCAACTACCTGCCTTTTCCCCATAGCAATTCCCCTACAATGAACACATCTATCGATCTGTCTCTTAAATATATTTAATGAGGTAGCCTCTACTGCTTCCCTGGGCAGAGAGTTTCACATATTCACTACTGTCTGGGAAAAGCATTTTTTTCCTTATCTGCATTTTCAGTTGATTTCCACAAAACGTGAGGCTACGTCCGCTAGTTCTAGTCTCAGTGGAAACAACCTTCCTGCCTCTGTCTTATCATAATTTTACATGTTTTTATAGGATGCCTCCTCAGTGAGTATAGACCTAGGCGACTCTCTCTCTCTCTCTTCTCATAGGCTTGCACCCTCATCCCTGGAATCAACCTGGTGAACCTCCTCTGCACCGCCTGCAAAGTCGGTATATCCGTCTTTATGTATGGGGACAAGAACTGCACACAGTACTCCAGTTGTGGCCTCACCAGTACCCCGTACAGCTGCAGCACGACCTTCTTGCTCTTAAATTCAATCCCTCTAACAATGAAGGCCTTCTTGTTAACCTGTTGCACCTGCAAACCAACCTTTTGCAATTCATGCACAAAAGATCTCAGGCCTCTCTGCACAAGTGTGCTGCAATCTTTCACCATTTAACTAAAAAAATGATATTCTATTTTTCCCTTCCAAAGTGCATGACCCTGCATTTACCAACATTGTACTCCATCTGCAAGACCCTTGCCCACTCATAACCCATCTGTATCGTTCTGTGGACTCTCCGTATCCTCTGTACAATTTGCTTTTCCACTCGATTTAGTGTCATCAGCATATGCTACACTCAGTCTCCGCTTCCAAATCTTTAATTCACCCTAACTATGCACCTCATAATTTTATACACCTCTATTTGATCATTTGTGCTCCTGAAATAGGAGTTACTGTCATGGTTCTGAGTTCTGGCCCTCAATTTGGCTCCATTAATGCCTTGTTGTCCAGCACATGAATTCCATGCT
>JARFYF010000076.1:69376-81182 GCA_030265395.1 Rhina ancylostomus
CCAGCATGGAATCCATGTGCTAGACAACAAGGCATTAATGAGCCAAATTGAGGGCCAGAACTCAGAACCATGACATTGTCAGATCCGTGTCATTTTTTGAGAAACGCAGATTTGTTAATGTAGAAGGAATAGCAATCGAAGACACGAAATACAGAATGACCCTATTTACCTCTTTGGTGTATCTCATTTACTCCATGAAAAACGTTTGATGAATTTTGTTTTTGAGATTATTAATGTCCCTTTTGCCATAACACCTGTTCAAAACACATTTTCTGAACGCTGTCGGCTTAATGACATTTCCCCAAAATCGCCGAAGGAGCTTTTACAAATCGCGTTATACACGATATCTCTATTTTTCCACCTTCACCTTCTGAGAACAGTTTCCTCACTTTTTCTTCATCTATATTTTTCTTCCTCTCCAAGACAAAGAGAAAAATCGCAGTTGTTTTTCTCTGGAAAATTTTCAGTTGTTTTTGTCTGGAAATATCGCAATGAGTACTGTGGTCAGTTCTGTTCGCGTCACTACAGGAAAGATGTCGAAGCCATAGAGAGCGTGCAGAGAAGATTTACGAGGATGCTGCCTGGAATTCAGAGCATGCCTTATGAAAGCAGGTTGAGGGAACTCGGCCTTTTCTCCTTGGAGAGACGGAAAGGGGACCTGATAGAGGTGTATAAGATGATGAGATGTATTTATCGGGTAGATAGTCAGAGGCGTTACCCCACGGTTGAAATGGTGGCCACGGGAGGGCATAGGTTTAAGGTGCTGGGGAGTGGATATAGAGGAGATGTCAAGGGTAAGTTTTTTTTAATGCAGAGAGTAATGAGTGCGTGGAATGGCTGCCGGAAACGGTGGTGGAGGCGGATACGATAAGGTCTTTCAAGAGACTGTTCGATAGGTACATGGAGCCTAATAAAATCGAGGCCTATAGGTAGGTTTGGTAATTTGTAGGTTCGGGAATTGTTCAGTACAGCTTTTTGTGCGCCGTAGGGCCTGAATTGTGCTGTAGTTTTTCTGTGTTTCTATGATTGTGTCTATTCCAGCATTATGTCATTCCTGATCCAATTTCATTGAACCCCTTTCCCTCTCCCAAATATCTACTGTATTTATTGCGTGGTGCTCAGAATGGAAGGAAGGATTTCATTTGGATCTGTATATGGTATGCCTGTCGATACCTTAGAGCCTCATGAATATAATTCCCTCCCATGCTTATAACGAAGGAGACCACATAGGGATCACCAGTTATTTTGAACTGATCACCATCAAACGATAGTGCACATTGTTCCAGTCCTCCGGCTGTGAGGTACACGTTCTGAGTACAATCTCCTCTCCTATTACCTGCATTCTCACTCTTGACAACTAACAAACTGACCCTCTGTCAAACGAATTTGACTGTCTACTGCAATTCTACATCCTGCCCCTCCCGCACCGTTTACCCTGAGCCGGAACACCTGCCAGGTTTTCCAATCTTATAGCCAGTACCTCGAATAACATTTCCTCTCCGTGTGAAAATGTTCTTAATTCAACTTCCTTGAGAGACTGAGATATTGCACTGCTCACAGATAGTGGTGTTGATAGAAGATAACGTTGTCTTTTCGAAACCGTCATTTCCGTGCCTGGTTTAATGCCCGAAACTGGCTGAAGAATTCCAGATTGTCTGACAGAGTTTAGGACTTTCAGAGCTAAATTGCTCCGCGATGTTCTACCTTCTTGTCAGTAAAACGTGAGAACGCAGATGTTTTGTATAATCGGTTAGATGCTGCTCTGTCATATTCAACACACTGTGTACAAATATTCCCAGATTCTCTCCGTACCACCTATTTATCGCACTCACTTTCTGCATCATCTGTAATTTTCAGAACCCGATCTTGTGACAAAGAATGCGGTTCATCAATGTTCCACTGATTGGGTGTTTCATTGAATATTAATCCATGACTGACCCAGAAGAAAATAAATGTTCCCAGCAACAATGAATTGCAACATCTCCGATTTAATGAACACGTTTATATTTTTTGGTTAATCTGCCAACGATACAACCTGATGTCTAATTTAGAATTTTCCAGCTGCTCACAGGGAACGTGCAGACGATTGTGGTCCTGTCCCGTGGAAAATACGGCCTCTCGAAAAGGTGTCGCTCGTTGTCTGTTGGCCATGGTAGCGGAGGATCTACTGCTGGGTTCCCTCCATGTGATTTTGAAGAATAGTCTAATTGCTTTTTTGAAATGTATATTGTTCCTGTATGACGTCTCCCTGTGCAGAACCCACGCCTCCCTGCTTTATGTCGCCACTGACTGTTCTGATTGGTTCACACACACTTTCACCTTTGATCGAGGTCATTTGTTTCCAGGATCTGAAAACTCAATTGCACCGAAAGAACTTCGGATGTGATTCTGCGGATAGTGACTGTGCTGAGCTGATTAAGTGACATTTTCTGTTATATTTCACTGCCCACGACATACAGTATATACTTCTACTAATATAATGTGGCCTGGCATGGAAAGACACGAGATATTGCGGTCTCCAACCTGGATGGTGATTGATGTCGTTCGTTTCCTCTGCCACTGTGATTCCATTCATTGTGATTCTGATGTTCAATGTTTTGACCATCGAACATGTTTTAGTGGTCAGCAGAGCCCGAAGGACACTCCGGAGTCCCAGCTGTGGCCAGAGTCCCAGAGAACCAGAGATGCAGAGTCGCAGGAAATCCTTCGTTTTACTGGGGTCATCTCGGGTAATTTCATCCTGTTCTGGGCGTTGTAGACGGTGACTGTCGTATGGAACAGGATGACATTTAATGGCCACTCCAAAAGGGGGGAATCTGCCTTTATTTTTTCAAAGAACTGTGCTACATGCTGCATATTTTGATCTGCTGCACAGACAAGGCTCTTAACGCCGTGACCCAGACTTGAGTTCAGGATGCAGCTGATGGAGGTGGTGAAGTTTTTTAAATGGACTCTGCGTTGGGAGGAGGGAAGGAAATCTTAGTGACGGCCTAAGTGACCCGCCTCCTTCTATTCCACTCCAAGGAGGAGGTCAGAGTGCTGTACGTTGAACATCTATGTAGTTCCAGTGCTTCCTCTATTTACAGACTCCCTCCTCGGGTTTCAACGCCTCATGTCCCTCACTCTGCCCCATGCGGTTTCTTCTCGACTTATCCTTTGGAATTTGTGAACTTATTCAATTTTTTTTATCATCTTAAGTTCAGAAAACGGTTTGAAGAAGTAGTCCTTCTGTCTCGCAGCGAACTCAGTACAATAGAACATTTGAGGCAAATAAAGAGCTTCGAAGGAATAGAACATCTCTGACACAGAAACACTCAGTCGAAGTGCCGTTAAGAAATATAGCATATTCGGAACTCAAAATTAAAAGGCTAATCAGAGTCATAAAGGAAGTAGAAAAAAATTATCGTCTCGATTGGAAAGCAGGCGGAACCGATGGAGTAATTGTAAGAAAAAAATACATCATGCTTTGGGGTAATTCCAAACTTCAGAGAAGCAGAAAGTACCAGAGCAACAAGCCAGAGAAATAACAAAATTATTGGAAATATATTAACTTTGCAGCTCAAATACATTCAAGGTCTCAAAATTATAATTCATGACAGCCGAATAAACTTCCTCAACACAATATAAAATGCAAGCCGCCAAGAAAGCTATAAAGCCCACAAAGAAATGTAACACTGCAGACCTACAAATCGAAGTTAACACGGCGCTGACGGCCACCTCAAAATTACAAATTGAAAGCACTGACAATTTGAAATATATATTAGTTCGTATATTGCAGCTGAAAGGATGGAAAACTTCTGTCCCAAGAAGCACTTTGCTTCTTGGACAGAAGTGATATGATATCCCTTCAGAGTCATTAATAACCTGAAAGTTACATGACATCCCGATCTACAAAGCGTCTTCATCATTGAAAAGACGCGAAAAGCTGGAGGATATGCATCTCTATTTAATCATCCGTGCTCCTGAAATAGAAGTTACCTTGTTCTGTCATTCAGCTTTCTGGTAAAACCGTAATGACAGAGCAGGGCAGAATTGACCGTTGGAATGTTTCCATTAGAAATTCGAAGGCTGAGGAAGTGAGAGTGAATTACTGATGAGATACTGCAGATAAACAGGCCATTCATCCCAACAGTTCAAATTGCCATTGAAACTCTCTCTGCCTTTCTCTCTTTCCCCAGTGCCCATCTCTGTTGCATGAACTCCTATCATTTCCTTATTTACACGTGTTGCTGAATTTGCATCTGTAATTTTCACTGATACAAATGTTACCTGTACGCTGGTATGATGAATGCTTTGTTCTCAGTCTGTGTGCTTTCTGTGAGAAACAGGATGACAGAACAAGGCATAATTGACCAGTGGATTGTCACTACTAGAATTGTAATGGACTCAGAAGCAAGAGCAAATTAAATAGATGCGCTGAAACATCGGCCTAACTGTCCCTGTTCTCCTCCACACTTCTCTAACCTCCGTTTCCTTCTTTCCATCTGCTTTTCAATTTTAATCTGTGTCTTTCCATTAAAGGTTACCTGTATCACTGGTGTGAAAAGTCGTTTGTTCGCAGTACTTGTGCCAGAATGTGACAGTTAGCACATGAAGTGCTTCCATTGGAATTGGCTTGACCAGTGAAACGAGAATGAATAATATAGGTTTCTGCACAGTAGCATCTCATTCAGCCCAACAGCTCCATCACAGATTATATACCCAGATAATCTTGCCTCGGATATCTAAGTAGAAATCCCAACACGAACTGAATCTTCAAATAGGAATAGAGAACACAGAACGGCTCTAGAGTTGACCACTGAGCAGCCAGGAGCAAGGTTGACCAATACTCTAGCAACTAGTGCTAGAAAAACACAGGGACTTATGCTAGGCCCCTGATGGGACTCAGATGTGTGTCATTATTCAATGAGTCCAGCATGGTATCTATATGCTGTACAACAAGGCATTAAAGGAGCCAAATTGAGGGCCAGATTCCAGAACCATGACAGTAATACAAGTTCCTGGCATTTGAACTCAGTACCTCGACTAGTGAAGGCAAGCTTGCCGTACTTTGCTAAATTACCATCTGTGCAGAGGTCACCTTGAGTTCCAACTGCATGGATTACTTGGAGGTGAGTTTACGAGCTTGATGATTTCAAGACAGCGACGGAGGTCACGTTGCGATTAGCATATTTGGACTGATGCAGACGGATGGAGCGAGTGTGTAAAAACTTGCCAATTGAAGTCGGATGAAGGGACACAGCAGGCAGAGTGCACAAATACTGAATGAAAACAGGCCTTTCAGCCCATTGACTCCATGCTGGCCATCAAACAGCACTTTTAAACTAATTCTACCGACACCCATTATATTCTCCATATTCACATCAACTCTCACACACATTCCACCACTCACCAACACATGGAACGTAATCAAAAGACAATTTATGTGATGTGGGAGGAAACCAGTGCACCTGGAGAAAATCCACATGCTCAAAGGGAGAACATGCAAACTCCACACAGCTGGCACCCAGGTAAAGATGTTTCTCGTAATGGGAGAGGCTTGCACGACGGGGCATAATGGACAATTCATTTTAAACTGAGGTACATTGGAGGTTCTTACCACAGCAGAAGCCAGTGTGCAAGGGCAGGAAGTGGCAGAAGTGAAAAGAGAGCAAAGAGCCACCTGACGGAGTGAGTTATTTTTCCTCTCCTTGCTTGGGGTCCTTCACCATAAAAGAAAGCTGGTGTCTAGCGGAGCGGCCATCGTTAGAGTGTCCTTCTTTGGAGTGGACTAGAGTCAGAGTGGAAATGAAGAGGCTTTCACTCAGGAGGTTTCGAAAAGAAGAGGCTGAAGCAAAAGAAAAAGTAAGAAGGGCAAGTTTGTCCTTTTATTATTGTTGTTTTGGCTTTAGATTCCCTTAGTACAGTGTAGGCAGGATGGCAGATTCGCCAATAGAATGCTCCTCCTGTGGGATGTTGGAATTCATGGAACTTGATGGTCTCCCTCTTGAATACACCTGTGGTAAGTGCAGCTAACATCAGCACCTGGAAGACCGGATTAAGGAGCTGGAGCTGTTGGATGAACTGAGGAGCATCAGCGAGGCTGAGCGAATTATAGATGGGACTTCTGAGCAGGTGGTTACACACGGAGGGCAGGATTCAGATAGTGGATGGGTGAGGTAGGGGTGAAATAAAGTCAGTACAGGGTCACCCTGTGGCCACTCTTGTCATTAGAAGTATGCCCCTTAGGATACTGCTGAGGGGAATGACCTATCTGGGCAAGGCAGCAGCAGCCAGGCCTGCAACACTGTGGTCGGCTATAAGGCTCAGGTGAAGTCAGTAAGAGCTATAGTCACAGGGGATTCGATAGTTAGGGGCACAGTCAGAGATTCTGCGACCGCAAAAGAGACGCCAGGATGGTGTGGTTCCTCCCGGGTGTTGGGGACTTGGATGTCTCGGAACGGTTGCAGAATATTTTAAGAGCGAGGATGAACAGCCAGAGGTCTTGGGGCATATTGGTAAAAATGAAATAGGCAGGAGAGGGGTAGAGGTCCTGCGCAATGAGTACAGGGAGTGAGGAAGAAGGATGAAGAGCAGGACCTTCATGGTAGTAATCTCCGGATTACTGCCAGTGCCACAACCTAGTGGAGGAAAGAACAGTCTGATCGCACATGCAAATTAGTGGCTGGGGAGATGGTACAGGGGGCAGGCTTTCAAGTTCTGGTATCATTGATAAAGGGTGACCTGAACAAGAGGGACGGGTTACACCTGAACTGGAAGGGAACCAACATCCTGGCAGGGAGGTTTGACAAAGCTAATGGGAAAGGTTTAAACTAGTTTCTCTGAGGAATGGGAACCATAGCAACTGGTCAGTAATTGAGAGAGCGGACAGGAGGGTTGATCTGAGGGAATGTGGTATTTGGCAGATTCTTGATAACAGATATGATAAGACGAATGGTTTGAACCATTTGTACTTTGATGCTCGGAGTATGAAAGGCAAGAGTCATGAACATCGAGCATGGGTCAGCTGATGGAACTATGATATTGTGGCCATTACAGAGACTTGGTTGAAGTAGGGATAGGAATGGGTGATCAATGTATCAGTGTTTCGGAGTTTGAAGAAGAATGGGGGTGTGTTAAAAGAAGTGGATGATTTGAAATATTAATTAGAGATAATATGTCAGCTGCACTCCGGAGAGACATTATGGAGGAATCGGATACAGAGTCTAAATGGGTAGAACTCAGGAATAGGAAGGGTGAAATCACTCTCTTGGGGTGAAATGTAGACCTCCCAACAGCCACTGGGACACGGAGGAACGAATATGCAAACAGATGAGGGAAATGTATAAAAATTACAAGGTTGTGGTCATGGGAGACTTCAACCTCTGAATGTAGATTGAGACCTTTTTATTGCAAAGGGATTAGATGAGGCAGAACTTGTTAACTTTATCCGGGCGTTCTTAAATCAATATGTTGACAGTTCAATGAGGGGCGAGTATATTCTGGACCAGGTGTTGGGTAATGAGCCTTGCCGGGTCACTCACCTGTCAGTGGATTAGCAACTGGGGAACAGTAACCGCAGCTTATTAACTTTCAGGATAGCTGCAGCTAGGGGGAGAGTTTTAAATTGAAGCATGGATAATGATGAAGGCACACGACAGGAACTAGGTAGAGTAAATTGGATATACCTTCTTGCTGGCAAGTCCATGTAGAACATGTGGAAAGTGCTAAAGGATCAAATACATAGGATTCAGGATTGGTATGTCCTGATTAGTAGGAAGGACATGAATGACAAAATAAGGGAACCTTGGATGTCCAGAGAAGTAATGAGCTTGGTGAAGAAGAAAAAAGTACCAGTATGTAGGGCGTCGGAAGTTAGGATCAGACAGAGCACGTGAGGACTATAAAACAGCTAGAAATGTACTCAAGAAAGGAATTAGGTAAACCAGGAGGAGGCACAATAAGTCCACAGCAAGTGGGAGTCAGGAGAATCCAAAGGCATTCAATGCCTACGTAAATAATACTTGGATAACGAGGTAAAGGGTAGGACCAGTGAAGAATAAAGAAGGTAATCTATTATTGGATGCAGAGGATGTGGGTGAGGGACTGAATGAGTATTTCTCTTCAGTATTTACCCAGGAGAAGAACATGCAGGACACAGAAAATGTAACTGGGGGCGTAAACATGTTAGGGAATTTAGAGGTCAAGGAGGAGGTACTGTTAGATCGCGTGAGCAATATTAAGGTGGATACCTTGCCGGGGCCCGATGGGATATACCCCAGGTTACTGAGGGAGGAGAGAGAGGAAATTGTTGGGTCCTTGACCAGTATATTTGTTTTCTCTTTGACCACGGGTGAAGTCCCGAATGACTAACGAGTGGCTAATGCTGTTCCTCTATTTATGAAAGGAACGAAGGAAAATCCAGGGAACTATAGCCCGGTAAGTATCACGTCAGTTGAAGGGAAATTTCTGGAGAAAATTCTTATAGATATGATATACGAGCAGCTGGAATCCAATGGCTTGATTAGGGAAAGTCAGCATGGCTTTGTGCGGGCCGTGACTTACTAACCTGGTTCAGGTTTTTTTTGGCAAGGTGCCGCGAGAGATTGATGAAGATAGAGCTGTAGAAGTCATTTATTTGGACGTCAGTAAGGCATTTCACGAGGTCCCACATCATAGGTTAATGACGAAAGTTTGGATGCATGGCTTCAGTGGAGAATTGGCTGTGTAGATACAGAACTGGCTTGCCCACAGAAGACAGAGGATGGTGGTTGAAGGGACTTATTTGGGCTGGAGGCCTGTGAGTAGTGATGTCCGCAGGTATCTGTACTGGAACCTCTGCTGTTTGTTATGATTATAAATGATTAGATGAATATGTTGAAGGGTGGGTTATTAAATTTGCATACTATATGAAGACTAGTGGAGTTGTGAATTGTGTCAGACTGGCGACAGATAGAGCGAGATATAGATCAGTTGTAGATGTGGGCATAGAAATGGCAGATGAAGTTTAACCCGGATAAATGAAAGGTGTTGCACCTTCATGGGACTAATGTCAAGAGACAGTACACTCTAAGGGCAATACACTTAACAATGTTGAAGAGTAGAGAAACCTTATGTTGCAAATTCATCACACGCTGAAAGTGCCTCGACAGGTAGGTAGGGTGGTAAAGAAGGCGAATAGAATACTTGCTATTCTTTATCGAGATACTGAGTACAGGAGTCACGAAGTTATGGTGCATCTCTATAGAACACTGGTTGGGCTGAATTTAGAGTGCTGCGTGAAACTCAGGACAGAAAGGATGTCGAGGCTTTTGAAAGGGTGCAGAGGAGGTTTTATAGGTTGCTGCCTGGATTAGAGGGCATGTGTTATCAGGAGAGGCTCTTTTCCCAGGAGCAGCATGCGCTGAAGGGTGATCTGTTATGTGTATATAAAATTATGAGGGGCATAGACAGGGTGCACAAACAATATATTTTCCTCATTATCGGGACATCTAATACCAGAGGTCATGTTTTTAAGGTGAGAGGGGGTAGGATCAGAACAAACGTCAGAGTTTGTTACTCAGAGAGTGGTGGATGACTGGAATACCTTGCCTGATAGGCTGATGCAGGCAAATTCATTGGGGGCTTATTAGAGGGGCTTGGATGGGCATAAGAAGGAGGAGGGATATGGGATTTCTGCAGGTAGGAGAGATTAACAATGTCGGCACAACATTGAGGGCCGAAGGGCCTGTTATGTGCCGTATTATTCTATGTCTGATGGATGTTTAAAAGTCTAGAAATCGCTGATGGTGGCAGAGAGCAAGGCAATATGTTATATGGGATAGTAGCCTTCATTGGATGGGACATGGAACACAGTTATGGGATAACTCTATAAAACATTGCAAATCCACAACTTAAATGTTGTGTGCAATTTTTGGCTTCACAATATAGGAGGTACGTGATTATTCTGAAGAAGATGCACAAGATATACACGAGGATGTCGCATGGGAAGGGGTGCCTCAATGAGGAGAGACTGAATAGACTGTGTTTGTTTTCCTTGTTTTCCAGTGCAATGACAAGTATCCCCTAATGCTTTGGAAAGATACCATACTGCCGTGGAAGAAATGTTGGAAACAGCAGGACAAAGGGCACAGTGAGGAAGTTCAGGAAATCGACACGTTGTCATTCTTAATTGAGAAAACATCTGAGACAGTTTTACAGCCCTGTGGACTATGCCAGTGCAAACATCCCACTGTGACCTCTCCGAAAGATAGGACAAGCAGGAATGGCTATATGGGACTTGACATCATGTGAAAAAAAGGATATTTGGCAAATTACAAATCTCAAATAAACACTCTGGTAATTTAGGAACCAGGATGGCGGAAGTAATTGCAAGATGGCTGAAGTAAATGGGTGGCGCCAGCAGGAATTAAAAAAAAACATGATTGCATGGCAAACAGATTGGAATTAAGTCTGTGTAAAGGTAATAAAGAACAAGCAACATTTAATCGGTATGTGCAGAAATACGTATATAAGATGTTGTCTTATAAGATGACCAGCAGCAGTGACTCCGGAGACCAATCACTGAAGAAGACGACCCTGAGTCAGGAACTCAGAAGAAGTCATCAAGATCGAACGCCGGCCAGGTTCCTCAAGAGTGGGTGGTATTTGAATACAGCTAGTGGGTTTTGCAAGTTGTGAAAATAAACTAAAGAGTTTTCAAGTAACTTAAATTGTTCTGATTTTAAAGAGTGAAGTGATTGAAATTATGTGAGTTGTTTGCGTCAATAATGATTAATAAAGTGTAGTTGTTCGACAAAGTAATTGTCTGGCTTGTTTTATCATGTGCTATATTTAATTGGTAACACTTGGAACAGGGAAAGTTGAAGGGGGCAGCTGATGGAGATTTACAAAATTATGAAGGTAAGAGATATGGAAGACAGTATCAATCTTTCATCACGGCAGAAGTATATCTAACCAGAGGACATAGGTTTATGGTAAGGAGAAAGAATTTCGAGGGCATGCAAGGAAGCGTTTTTTTCATAAGAAAATCCACATGGTGAGGTTTTCTGGAACATTACATCACATGGAATCCAGGGTGAGTCAGTCAATTGGATAGAAACTTGGCTCAGTGGAAGGAAGCACAGGGTAGTAATGAAGGGTGAATTTTCAGTTTGGAGGCCTATTATCAATAGTGTGAGGCAGGGATTGATGCTGGGTCCTGTAATAATCTACACATGTTGAACGAATTAAATGGTTAGTAAGTTTGTGGATGACACAAAAAATGGTGGCGCAGTAGAAACTGAAGAGCGTTGTGCAAGTTTACAAGGGGATACAGACCAACTTGGGGACTGGGCCAGAGAATAACAAAAGGAATTTAACTCAGACAAGTGCGAGATGTTTGCCTTTGGCAAGTTAAGCCAGGAAAGGACTAGCACAGTGAATGATAGGAGACAGACTGGTGAAGAAGGCATTTGGTACTATGCCTTCATCTGTCAGAGCACAAGATTTAGGTCAAAGTTTAACACGTCTGCAAGATGTTGGCGAGAACACCCCTGGATCGCACTTCTGGTCATCTGCAGATGGTAATGATGTCAATAAGCTGGAAACGGTGCCGAAAAGATTCACGAGGACTTTGCCGGGGCATTGGGGCTTGAGCTACGGATATGGAGAGATTGGATAAGCTGAGACTTTTTTTGCCTGGAACAGAGGAAGCTGAGAGTCGATCATGAAGAGGTTTATAAAATCATGAGTGTCATAGATAAAGTGAATGGTTATTCTTTCTCCTAGTGTAAGGGGTTCTAAAACTAGAGGGAATAGGTTTGGGGGGGGGTTTAAAAATGACCTA
>JARFYF010000076.1:81282-92055 GCA_030265395.1 Rhina ancylostomus
TGACCTAAGGAGTAACATGTTCCATACAGTGGATGGTGGGTACATTGAACGAGCTGCAGATGTAGCAGTCGAGGAGGGTACAATTGCAACATTTAAGAGACATTCAAAAAGGTACATGGAAAGGAAAGTTTTCAATGGTTATGGCCTAAATGCAGGGGAAAAGGACCAGCTCAAGTAGGCAACTTGGACAGAGGAGTTGGCCAAAGCATCTATTTCTCTGTTACATCACTCGATGACACTCAAATGGATACGGGACGCATGCCTGAGCAGGTGATGTGAGCGGAGACTCTCACAGCACTTCAGAAGTATCGAAATGAGCACTTGAATCAGCAAGGCAGAGCGGACCGTAGATCATGTGTTGGTAAACGGGAGTAGTAAAGATGGATACTTGATTAAGGTGTGGAGCAATGGACCTACATCTGTGCTGTATGACTCTTTGACTCTGAGATTGCATCAAATGGCAGGGCAGGGTTGAGGGGCAGGTGACCTACTCCTGCTTTATTTTGTTGTGTTCTTGTGTAAAAAGGAGTGGTCTTGACAGTTATGGAGGAATCTAATTCAAGACAATAAGTAGGGAAGGCTTGGGGCAGCAGAACTATCTCAGGAAGGAGCAAGGCCGGAGGCCTTACACACACACTCTCAGTCTCAGTTACCTCTCTTTCATCAGACTTATTGCATCTGTAGCTCAATGTTCCCCTAACTTTTCTCCCAATGTTATCTCAGCATATGATATGGAGGGTCCATTTTTCTCCGTTTGTGCTTCCTACAAAAAAAATGACATTGAGACTGTCGAGTCTGCCTCCAGGATTTTTAATGGACTGTTGGTGTTAAACAACATCCCTGGACATATTCCATACAACGCCAGAAAAAAGACACCTTTGGCAATGCAGTACACCTTGTCGAGTTCTAATTGACAAACAAATAGTACGCAAACAGAAATGGCCATCCAGGAACAGTCCATTCAAACTCAGCATTAGAGGAGCTCAGATAGCGAAAATTTCACAATAACAAAGGGGATTGCAGAGATAAGTTGGGGGCAAGGCTATGGAGGGAATTTAAATACGGGGTGAAAATTTTAGGACTGATATCATCACATAAGTGATGGGTGATTGAGATGGTGCAAAATGGGAAACAGTGAGAATTTTGCCTGTTCTCTCAAATTGCCATGGATATTCTTTATGTTTTTCACAGACACTATCTCTCCTAACCACCATCCTCTCTTTCTACATTTTCTCCATCACACATTCTTGTCTCAATTCCAACACTTCCTTTGTTTCTATGTTTATCTGTTGATTAGTATTGATCTCTCTCTCTTTCTCTCTCTCTCTCTCTCTCTCACTCACTCTGTCTATTTGCTCTGTTAATTTCTTTCTCCCTGTTATTTTCTCTTTCCCTCTCCCCATTCCCAATCGGCCAATCCCTCTCTTGTTCTACCTTTCCATTTGGTGATCAGTTTGCCACAGTGACATTTGACCACAGTCACCTGTGCAACCTTGTTCTCATTCAGTTTCCTGTCACAAACATTATGACAGAACAGGGTAGAATGAACCAGTGGGGTGAGTTCTGCAATGGCTGGGGAATTGAGAGTGAATTATTAATAAGATAATGAGCAAAAACAGCCCATTTATTCGAACAGCTCAAGCTTCCATGTACACTCTCCATGTTTCTCTCTCTCTCTCCATTTCCCAGCCCCTGCAATTACTGCTTTCGTTTCATTGTTTCCATCTTTCTGTTGCTCAATTTGCATCTGTGGCTTTCACCAAATGCAACCCGAAGCCCTGATATGAAGAGTCCTTTGAAGTTTGTGTGTTTTAAGATGACAGAACAAGGTCAAATTGACCTGTGACTCATTGTTATCAGAATTGTAATAGCCTCAGACACATAGCAAATTAAATGGTATGGTGCATAGAAATAGGCCATTCAGTCTAACTGCTCAAAATGCCGTTCAGGCTCTGCCAGTGTCCCCCTCACACTTCCCCCACTTCACAAACCCCTCTCTTGTTACATCTGTTGCTCAATTTGTGTCTGTGTCTTGCTACTAAATTAGCTGCAGCATCTGAAGACCTTAGTTATCAGTTCTTGTGTTTCTTGTTAGCAGGATCACAGAACAAGGCAGAATTAACCCGTGGAATGCTGCTGTAAATATGTTAGTGGGTGCAGAACAAGAGTGAACAACAGAGAAGTTATTGCACAGGAACACATCATTGATCCCAACAGTCCATGTCAGATTTTCTAGTCCACACCAATCTTCTGCAACCTGACAAACTAAGTTAGGGAGCTGGAGCTGGAGCTGGAGCTGGAGCTGGATGAACTACGGATCATTCGGAAAGCAGAGGCAGAAATAGACAGGAGTTTCAGGGAGAAAGTCACCCCTATAAGTCAGGAGTGAGGTCGGTTGGTGACCGTCAGGTATAGACTGAAAGAGCAAAGCACTTCTGTGGCCGTTCCCTTCAACATAAAGTGTACCGTTTTGGATACTGCTGGTGGGGACGACCTACCAGGGACAAGTTGCAGTTGTCACGTCTGTGGCACCGAGGCGGGACCCTCAGCTCAGAATTGAAGGAGGGAAAAGAAAGACGAGATCAGTACGGATAGGGGATTCGATAGTTGGGGGGACAGATAGTAGCTTCTATGGGAGAGATCGACAATCCAGGATGGTCTGTTGCCTCCCTGGTGCTATGGTCCGTGATATCTCGTATTCAGTTCTCAATATTCTCAGGAAGGAGGATGAGTAGTCAGATGTTGTGGTCCACGACCAATGACGTGGATAGGAAAGAAGAGGAGGTCCTGCAAAGAGAGTTTAGAGAATTCGGTGAAAAGTTGGAAGACATGACCTCCAAGGTTGTAATCTCTGGATTTCTAATCGTGCCACGAGCTAATGAGGTTAGAAATAGGAGGATCAAGCAGCTAAATACGTGGCTAAGGAAATGGTGCAGGAAGGAGGGCTTCATGTTTCTATACAATTTGTCTTTGTTCCAGGGAAGTTGGGACCTGTTCCGACAAGACTTTAGCACCTGAACTGGAGGGGGACAAACATTCTTGCGGGTAGGCTTGCTAGTGATGCTCGGGGGGTAGGTGGGCGGTTGTCGTTAAACTATATTTGCAGGGGGAGGGGAACCTGAGTGTTAAAACAGATAGTGAGGTGGAGAAAGATAAAGATCATGCGACGACTGCAGGTATAGACAGAAATCAAAGGATTGTACGCCATAGAAATTTTCTTAGGTGCATCCATTTTAATGCAAGAAGTATTGCAGGTTAAAAAAGATGCGTGTAAGGCGTGGATTGGCACGTGGGATTACGAAATTATTGATATTAGTGAGACTTGGATGCAGGAGGGACAGGACTGGCAGCTTAATGTTCACGGGTTCCGTTGTTTCCGACGTGATAAGAGGGGTAGGGATAAAAGGGGGAACAGTGGCATTACTAGTCAGGGAAAATATCACAGCTGTGCGTGGACAGGACAGCCCGGAGTGCTCGTCTACAGAGGCCATATGTGTGGAGCGAAGGAACAGGAAAGGTGTGACCACACTAGTGGAGTTGTATTACGAACCGCCCAATGGTCAGAGAGAATTGGATGAAGAAATCTGTAGTGAGATAGCCGACCAATGTAAGAAAGGAAAATTTGTAATAGTAGGAAATTTTAACTTTCCACATATTGACTGGGACTCCCGCACTGTGAAAGGGCTGGATGGCTTGGAAATTGTCAAATGTGTTCAGGAAAGTTTTCTAAATCAATATATAGAGGTACTACAATAGATAGAGAATGCAATATTTGATCTCCTGTTAGGGAAGCAGACAGGTCAGCTGACAGAAGTATGTGAACGTAAGCATTTTGGGTCCAGTGACCAAGACGTCATTAGTTTCACGTTAATTATGGGTACGCATAGGTCTGGTCCCCGAGTTGAAGTTCTAAATTAGAGAAAGACCAATTTTGTGGAATTGAGAACGGATCGAGGAAGACTGGATTAGGATAATTTGTTTCCGGAAGGACATGCTCAGGAAGTGGAAGGCCTTCAAAGGCAAAATCTTGAGAGTAGTGAGTTTGCATGTTCATGCCAAAATTAGAGGGTTAACGTTAGGGTTAGGGTTAGGATTCTTCTTCATAACCAGCTGTTCCACCTCTCTCGTCACCTACGGTTCCTTCACCCTACCATTCCTTCTGTACCTTACCGGGACAAACTAATCCATAACATCCTAAAAAAGGTCCTTGAACATCGACCGCATCTCCATAGTACATTTCCCTCCAAAAATGTTACACCAATTTACACCCCCGTTCACGCCTTAGAGCCTCATAATTTGCCTTGCCCCAATTAAATATCTTCCCGTCCTCATTGCTCCTACCCCGTCCCTGATAATTCTAAATGTGATTCCCTGATAAAACAATGCTCACTGTTCCCCAAATACTCACCCACCGATAGATCTGTCACCTATCCGGTTCATTACCTAAAACCTGGATCTAATATGGTATTCCCTTTAGTCGGCCTGTCAACGTACTGTGTCAGTAAATCGCCCTGAACACACTTAACAAACTCCACCCCGTCTTAACCTTTGGCTCGAAGTAGGTGACAATCAATATTTGGAAAGTTGAATTCTCCCATAATAATAAACCTGTTATTTTCGCATCTTTCCAAAAACTGCCTCCCAATCTGCTCCGCAGTATCCCTGAAGCTACCCATTGGCCGACAGAATACTCCCAGGAGGGTAACTGCCAGCTTCTTGTTCCTAAATTCCTCCCATGTTGACTCTAGAGATTATCCTTCGATATTATCCACCCTTGCTGCAGCGGTAACAGGATCCCTGACCAGTTTCGCCACCCCTCCTCCTCTTCTCCTCCTCCTTATCCCTTTTAAACCACTGAAAACCAGGAATATTCAATATCCATTCCTGCCCTGATGTCAGCCCCGTCTCTGTAATAGCCACAATATTATAGTCCCATGCACTTATCCAAGCTCGCAGTTCATCTCCCTTATTCATGAAGCTTCTTGAATTTAAGTAAATGCATGTCAACCCATCCACCTTACTACTTTTATAGCCTGTCAAAGCCTCTGTACCTGTCAGATCTTACATTTCCCCATCTCCTTCTTCCTCTAACCTACTCCTCCGGTACTCATCCCCCTCGCAATCTAGTTTATACCCTCCTGAAACACCCTAGCAAACCTAGCCGCAAGGATGTTGGCCCCCTCAGGTTCGGATGTAACCCTTCCTCTCTGTACAGGTCCCACCTTCCCCAAAAGAGATCCCGATGATCCAAAAATCTGAGACCCTCACTCCTGCACCAACTTCTCAGCCACGAATTTATTTGTCATGTCCTCCTATTCCTACCTTCGCTATTGCGTGGCACTGGCAGAAATCCCGAGGTCATTACCCTTGATGTCCTGTTCATCAGCCTTCTGCCTTGCTCGATAAACTCACTTTTCAGGACCACATCCCTGTCCCTACCTATGTCGTTGGTACCAACATGAACCGAGACATCTGGCTGTTCTCCTTCCCGCTCAAATCCTGTGTACACGATCAGTGACATCCAAGACATGGCATCTGGGAGGCAACATACCTTCCGGGATTTATGCTCACTGCCACAGAACCTCCTATCTGTTTCCCTGACTGTAGAGTCCCCGACTCAGCACTGACTACTCCAAAGCAACTGCCACCCCGAAAGATACTCGAATTGTGGACGTCCACACAAATACTTGTTTCCTTCGACAGGTTAACGACAAAGTAGACTGCACCCCACCGGATTATTACAAAAAATGCATACGTGGGTTGTAATGACAGGCACAGTTACTATTTTTCATCTATCGATAGAGACCAGCAGGCTGTTCTCTCTCTCTCTCTCTCTTTCTCTCTCTCCCTCCTCTGACTGCTCCCGACTGACTGCTTCAAAAACGTCATTACGTCAATTAAATTCTTTTGTCTTCATCACGCCACACACACACACACACACACACACACACACACACACACACACACACACACACACACACACACACACACACACACACATACACACACACACATACACACACACACATACACACACAACTATGCTCTCTCATAAAGGGATTCATCAATAGTATGTTAATCTGTATCAGCACATTCAGTAGAATTTTTATCCTGTTTTACAGAATCAAAGAAATCGGTGTTTCACAAAAGGATTGTGGTAATTTAACTACTGATAGGGCATCTTTAAAAAAAAAATTACCAAACCTTGGTGAAAGAAGATCAGAAAAAGATTTTAAATATTGAACTGTATGCCCATCGAGACCAGGTGTTTTACAAGAAATCATTGAAGAAAATGTTTTTTTTAATTTCTTCCTCCGAAATGGGTGCATATAATACTAAATGTTCTTTGAGTGATAATTTCGGAATCTTCAATTTCCATTAAAAAATCATGCATTAATGTAGGATCCTCGGGAAATTGTGATTGATATGTAGAAGTGTATTTTTTTCAAAATATTTATTAATTAGATCATGGTCAACTGCCCAATTACCATCTTGTTTACGAACTTTAATAATCTGACGTTTAGGTGAAGCATCTTTCAGTTGGTTGTCAATAATTTACCCGATTTATCACCATGTATATAAAGCTGACTCCGAGTTTTTAGTAGTTGATTTTCAATTGGAGATGTCATAACAAACTGTGTTGCAATTGAAGTTCAATTCTCTTTTTATAAACCTCCAAATTAGGAGCGACGGAGTATTTTTTATCAATTTCTTTAATCGTATCAACCACTATACTTAATTCATTATTAGTTCGGTATTTTTTTCCCAATCCAGCAGAGTGTGAAATAATTTTACCACAGATATAAGCTTTACAGGTTTCCCATAATACCCCACAGGAAATTTCTTCCGTAGAATTAGTTGAGAAGGAAAAGGAAATCTGTTCTTTAATAAAATTAACAAAGTTTAAATCCTGAAGAATTGAATCGCAATTGTCTGGGACTCGAGGCTGCATCCACTGATTTGACTGACAGTTTCAATTGCACGTGATCAGAAACAGCAATTGCATCGTATTTACAGTCAATAACAAATTGAGGTGATTGAGAGTCGATAAAGAAGTAATCAATTCTGGAGTAGCTGTGATAGACATAAGAAAAAATGAAAACTCCTTATCTTATTGCTGCAGAAACCTTCAAACTTCTAAATCTCCGGAATCAACTACAGACGAATTAATAAAAACATCCGATTTGTTTGAAAGTACTTGATTCGACGCAGCGTTATCCATCGAAGGGTTTAACAACAATTGAAATGTCCACCCATAATCAACGAATATGTGTTTATATTAGGAAAAGGTGCAAATAAGTGTTTAAAGAACTCGATATGATCGAAGTTAGGTGCATAAACATTAACCAGAACAACTTATTTTGTTGCAAAGCTAATAAAAATCACCCATTCTGGTCTGAAATTCTCAGAATGAGCAAATGAAATCGAGGAGTCCATTCAAATTCGCTTGTGAATTAGAGTGAAACGTTTGGCCCCTCCAGAATCGAAAAAGGCGCTGATTATCCGCTCTCCTAATATGAGTCTCCTTCGTAAAAATAATCTGAGCGTTCAATCTATGCAAAACTTTAAAGATCTTCTTCCGTTTAATTGGATTGTTTAAACCATTCGTTTTCCATGAAACAAAATTAATCTTATTATCCATTTTAATAAACTAAAACATGGAATGTGATGGGTCAACCTTGCTGCACAGGAATTTCATTAATAGAATGAGGAAAAAAAATCAAAGAGCTGCTGAATATGACGGCAATTCAGTCATATTTGTTGTTTTAGATCAGCCCAGAAGGAAAAAAAAACACGAAACTAAAAGTAGCCGCACCCCCCACCCACAGAAGCCCGAAGACTGGCCAATAGACACCCAGAATGCTACCTACTTAATACAATAACTCCACTTCTTTTGATGGAAAAATCTCCAGGTTAAAAGGAATGCAAAACAACACCAATATCCATAACATGGAGATACAAGACTAAACAACTTACTGAGAAAATTCTACGCAGTTAAAAATACTGAAAGGTGACATTTAAAAAATACAATCTTACTAATATTTCAAGAGAAAATAAACAATCAAACACCCAATCAGATTCTTAATTATTATAAAAATAAACAATTAAAAATACTAAGGTAGAATAAGAAAAGGGGAAAAAACGAATTGGAAAATAGAAACATGATATATATCCATGTTCCAGAATCAGACAAAAGTAGTAATAAAGGGCATAAAACATCCCCGGACTTAAAACGTTCAAATCTGTGAGTTAGCCTTTACCAAATAGGTGTAAAATTCAAAGAATTGCATGTTTATTAACCATATGAAATCGGAAGTTAATCGCTAAGAAATTCTTAAGATTCCACGGAATTAAACCATTTAAGTGATTTGTCAGCGACTACAATCCTCAGGTGTCCTGGAAACAGCAATGCAGGTTGATACTTCCCTTGATAAAGCCGCGACATATTCGGTTTACAAAGCAATCTCTCTTTCATAACTTCTGGACTGTCATCTTCAAGCAGACGAAACTTCGAATCTTCGTATTGGATTGAATCAAATGCTCTTTCAGACTCACATAATGAAATCTCAATATTACTGACCGGAGTTCTTGCTCGGCCAGGGCTTTTGGTCTTATCGCTCGGTGACCATTGTCAAGTATGGGGCGTACAGAGGAAACTTCAGAGCCGAACACACCCATTAGAAGTTTGGAAACGAGTTCAATCGGATTACCACGAATGTCTACACGAAGGCCGATGATCCGCAAATTATTCCTATGACTATGACTTTCAAAATCAATAATCTTCTGTCTTTGCTGTTCCAGTATTTGGGTGGTCGCAGTTAAATTATTTTCCACTGAGATCAGTCTGTGATATCTCTCTTTGCCGGCTTCATCCAGTTCAGCAATTAATTTCTGTTGTTTAATATTTTCCTGTTCAGGTGTTTTAAGTCTGTATGCAATTTCCTTTAACAGGACTTCCGAAGTGGAATATTTCTGATATTCTGAACTGGATTAAAAAAGTTATTTTTTATCCAGGAGTTTCGAAATAGCTTCCAAAGTAAGTTGAGGATCCACATTCCCCTTGCTTTCAGCTGCAGCTTTAGCTCTGGTACTCCCTTCCGACTGTTAAAATTCAAAATCCAATCTTATAGAAGTATCATAAAAGTCTTGTTTATACTTCAACATTGATAATAAGGGAGTATTGAACAAGAAATGAGAAAGTGAGTGGAACAGTGTCAAGATGTAACCTACTCCATCTAGCGCCGCCAAGATAGTCAAATTGTTGAAGATTCAACTGTGTTCTATGACGAATTGTCACCATCTCTTGTAACTGTCACAGTGTCCTCAGTGACCCGGCAGTTTGGTGTTTCAGAGATTTGTTATTCTACCCTCACCATACGTTTAGCTTTCTGCTTCCAGGGAGCAATGATTCCGATAGATCTTGATAGCAGAGAGCGTCAAAAGAGGTCACATGGTCCACCGTGCTTGTCCTGACGTCGAACAGAGCGGTCAATCTTCTTCACTCACGAATCCTCCTATTCAGCCCTTGATCACTTCTCGTCGTGCAATTCCGTCTGTTCCAGTCCCTCACTCCTTACTTTTCAATGCAGTCCTTCGGCACACTTGGTCTCATATATCCAGTCATTCCCGTTTGTTTCCTCCAACAGAAAACATCACTTTTGAATTGCCAAATAAACTATCAGCACACATTTATAGACTTAGAATCTTACAGTATGGGAACAGGCCCTTCGGCCCAACATGTCGACCCAACTTCAGACCTGAGCTATTCTCAGTTGCCTGGGTTTGTCTCAGTTCTTTCTGCGTATTTCGTATCCATGCCCCTGCTGGATGTCTTATTAATATTTTTAAATGTATGGACAAATGCTACGCCTCATATGATTACAAGGGAGAGTGTGTGGGAAAGGTGCATGGATGGGGAGGGATGAGTGAACGAAGGTGTCAAAGAGATAGTGGTCTCAATGGAAAGCGCAAATAGGTAGGGATATTTAAAGCGCTTTATATGAAGTGCAATATGTGACTGTTCGTTCGATCTCTCTCAGTGATTCCGTGCTTCACACATCCTGTCACGCACCCCTCTTGCACTTTCCCCTGCAACCATAAAAGGTGTAACATCCATCCCTTCACCTCCTCCCTTACACTATCCTGGACCTAAACAGACCTTTCAGATAAACTAATAACTAATATACACTTCCTTCAAACTTATAATTGCGATTTGTGCTGTCGATGGTCTCCACTTTGGTAAAACCAAGCACAGGCTCTGAACCTTCTTTCCGGGCACCGGAACGCTGCCCACAGTGGTCACCCGGTGCATCTGGTCTCGAGATAGTTTAATTCTCCTTGCCATTTCCACACCAAAATGTTTGTTTTCGGCGTCTTCCACGCCACGGTGAGGGCAAACACAAACAAAAGACACATAAACTCAGATTCTGCAACCCGACTGCATGAACATTGAAATCTCAAATTCCAGGCAATCTGCTCCCCTTCCATCACTTTCTCATCCTGTTCTAGCCAGGTCCACTCGTATACCTTCCTTTCGAATCCCTAAACCCACTGTCAACCGGTTTCTTGTTCTTCTCCACCTACTCCCATCTGCCATCACCCACGCACTCTTGCTACTGGGGCCCCTCCCTCACATATTCCCATCTGCACATCCCACAGGTTTATTTCCAGGCTCCACCTTTCACTTCCGTCAGATTGCTTCATCTGCGCCTTTGTTGCCTCCAACTATGTCGCTATCACAACCTTTCCTCCTCCATCTGCTAATTATCCACG
>JARFYF010000076.1:117565-131724 GCA_030265395.1 Rhina ancylostomus
AAGGTGAAAGCGACGGTGAACCAGACAGAACAGTCGGTGGCTGCGTAAAGCAGGACGGCGTGGATATTACACACGGGAATATTCCTGAGGGAAAGAAACGATTCCCAATAAACTATAGGAATCTGCCTCAGTATCAGGTCGAAGTCAACGACCAGTAGATCCGCTGTTGCCATGGCCACCAGGTAGAGAGTGACGCCTTTGGAGAGACCGCACTTGCCCCGCGCCAGAATCACAATCGTCAGCACGTTCACTGTGAGGAGGGAAATAAACACAAACATGACAGCAGGATTGGAGCAACGTCAGCAGATTCACAGAGAGGGAAATCAAATGCAAAAACCGGTTCTTGGATTCCGAGTTAAAGAAGTTTGTAACCGACACTGGGGTTGCCTGCTGGAGACGGGGATTGGAGATCAGTGAAATCAACCAGCAACTGGAAAATAATGGCGTCACCTCGACCAACGGACAGCTGAGAAGCGGTGGTTTCGTGCCACGTAAAAGATGCCTGATGACTGAACAATTCATTACGTGTTCCAGTTCATAAAGATCTATGTCCTCACCATCTGAGCTTCGGTTGAGGGAGCCTGGTCAGCATGCAGAATCAGCCGAGGTTCCAGAGTCTGATCATTGCTCAGTGCTCCATGAGAGCGTCGCTAATCGTTTTGTAGTGACCGGCGCTCAATGTGGGTTGGAGACCTGGTCACTCTTCCTGCTCTTTATGCAGTGACTTTATCTTTGTTGGAGATGAATCCGCCCAGGGTTCTCCCCAGAAGTTTAAAATGTGAGCCAGGGTCAGTGTGTCGGGTCCACCTGCTGCTGGTTGGGAACATGACGCAGCCACACTGGGATTATGGTGAAATTTAATAAGGTTCCGGGTGGAGCAGTCTGATACAGCCGCACGTAGTGGCCGACAGGGCGGTCGGAAGCTACCAGAGGTTAATATCAGGTTCCTGATTGCCGCAGAGAGTTCTGACAGCAAGGGTCAACAGACACGGCAGCACTGACTAGAGCGTGAATTACAGGAACGGCAGTTCAGATAACAATGGTTTATAGTACAAATAAAAATAGTTGGGGACGTGTCTACAATATGATACGATATTATCAAGAAACGAAGGATAAATAGCACGGGAATAAACGCCATTCAAGACGTTGATCCCCGCACCCCTACCAGGTCTATGTCTGGAATCTCTCTCAACTGGATCTCAATCAGTGATGACGTTGTACTTTAATAACTGGAAACATTAAGAACTGTTTCCTCTTTGCCGCATCCTGTGACCATTGCTTCTCACCTGTTTGTTGGTCGAGTCGTTGGACATGGAGTTACCTGGAACAGCAACAAGAGCGAGGATGGGATAATAGACGGGCTGAATAGTCCGGAGTAAACAGAAGATCCGATATTCTACTGTTATCCAGGAAGCATCTGATAAAATGTGATTAGCATATGGGAATACATCCCGCCCCATCACTATAATATCCCTCTCTCCTGGTTCCAGATCCCCACCGATTGCTGTAACACCTCAATCTACTGTTCCCAGATTCCAATCGGAGACTATAACTGCACACTCTACTGTTGACATATTCCATCCAGTCATCTAACATCCCGCATTATTGTCCGCAGCTCCCGAATAAGCTTCTTCCACTGTGTAGCTGCTGCTCTCTGTCAGTGACGGAGGGGCTGCTCCCACTGACACTGTGAGTCTTCATCGAAAGGAACAGTTTTTAAAAGTAGTGGGGGAAACCCTGGTGACACAATCGGGCTCCTTGCAGACTGACGTTAATTGCACTCACTAAACAAACATCTGCGGTTAACCCTATTTTATCCAGACGGCCTCAACAGCACGTAAATTGAACGGCACAAATAGGTAATGATGGTCACGATTAGTACCCACCCACCCCGGCCATTTTCCCTTCTTCCTCTCCCATCGCGTAGAAGATACAGATACCTGAAAGCACGGACCAGCAGTCTCAAGGACAGCTTCTATCACGCTGTTAGAAGGTATTGAACGGTTCCCATCTGCGGTTGTATGGACTCTCGTTATGACCTTCCACCTCTATTTCTGTCACATCCGCACATTATCTGTAACTGTTACACTTTATTCAGCATTCAATTATTCTTTTATCTTGTACAACATCAAACCACTGTTGTCATAAATTGAACTGTGTGAACAGTGTACAATACGGTACCTCAGTACATGTGACAATAATAAACCAAATTGCTACTGCTCAGTGAGAAGGACCAATGGGGCCAGGCAGCTTTCTGAAGCGTCACAGTGACTTATCTGGAATTCTGTGGACTTCGAACTGATCCCTCAAAGTGAAAGATCTTTTTCTTTCACTTTCTGTGGATTCTGCGGATGCGAGGATGGATATTGAAACTCTGTAAATTTTAGTCATTCAATCTGACGTCAGTGCGAGGGCAATGGCTGGAATGGATGATTCATACTCTGGTGACAGACACTTTGGAAATTGTGCGGCGTCATATTGTTTGATTTATAGCATGGATTTGGACGACAGCTTTGTCAAAAATCGGAACCATCGGACCCCGTTGAAATGCCCTTCCACTCACCTAAAACCGATAATATCTTGCATTTGACACACCTACATGAGAAAAAAAGTATTTTGGAGATCAATCCTGTCTGTATCTCTCTGGTAGATTTCTTTCAGATCACTTCCCAGAGAAAAAATGTCCAGCCTGTCCAATCTGTGGTGACCAGAATTACACACACAGTGTTTTTAATGCAGGTTGCACCATCACATTCCATCAGATGTTCCATGTCGAGTCCTCCGAAGACTGGCATGCCGCATGACTTCTTCACCACCTTGTCAAACTCTGCAGCCACTTCAGGGAGATCTGAACTTGCACCTCAGGTTCCCTCTGGACTTCAACAATGTTGTCAGCCTTGCCATTAACAACGTATTGTCTCTTTACATTTGATCTCCCAAAGTGCTACACCTCACATTTGGCAGGACTAAACTCCGTCAGAAATTTCTCCGACAATATCTGCAACTGATCTGCATCCCGATGTATCCTTTGGCAATCTTCTGCACGATCTACAACACCACCAATCATTGTGTCGACTGCGAACGTTCGAAAACACCATCCACAGTTTCATCAAGGATATTTTATGTGTCGCAAACAGCAGGGCTCACTGTCGATCCCTGTGGAACACCACTTGTCAAGGACCTTCACACGGAATAAGTTCTATCGAGCACTCCCCTCTGTCTTCTATGCCGAAGGGATATCTGAATCCAACGGCCAGATAACCGTGGATGGCGCACGTTGTAATCATCTAGGTGAGCCTGTCATGGGGGACCTTAGAAAACCTCTTACTAAAATCCATGCAGACAGCATCCATATCAATCCCTTCTTTCATGCAATTCGACAGGTCCACCAAGATCCCAATCAACTTGGTAGACAATTCTTGTCCCGCACAAAGGCAACGTTGTATGTCACTCATTCGGCCAAGATTTTCCAAAAGCTCATAAGTCCCATCCCGAAGAATCCTCTCCAATCACTTTACTCCCACGGACGCGTGTTACAGACTAAGACTATTAGTGAGTGTCCCATTTAGATTGTGTGTGTGTGTGTGTGTGTGTGTGTGTGTGTGTGTGTGTGTGTGTGTGTGTGTGTGTGGCATGGTTACGTCACAAGAAGATAAAGAACGTCATGACGTTGTTGTTGAAACAACCAGTGGGAGTTAGTCTGAAGGAGAGAGAGAGAGAGAGAGAGAGAGAGAGAAGAACGAGAGAAAGAGAGAGAGAGAGAGAGACCAGCCAGCTTGTTTTCTCTATCAATGGATGAGAAACAATAACTGTGACTGGGACTGCAATCCACGTATGGATTGTTGAGAGTAATCTTGTGGAGTTCACGTTTTCGGTAACTTGTGGAGGAAAACAGATAGTTGGTGTGGACGGCCATGGCATGGATGCTTTCTGGTGTGGCAGACACGTCGAAATGAAGAAGTGGAGTTCACTTGGTTGTTGACCTGCAGAAGGAAACAGGTAGTTGGTATGGACGGCCACGATACTCTCTATTATCTCTCTGCATCTTCGTTTTATCTCCAGAAAACAGTAGTTGTTGAAGAAGCCTTTATACATGTTTCATTTTATGGCTTGCTGAGCTGAACTTTAAGAATCATTCCTGGACGTGGAGTTTGGGATTTTGCCACACACACACGACAAGTTTAGTTCGTATTTGGGGTTAATGTTCGGGGTTTAACATTTTTACTTCTAACATTCTAACATTTTAACTTTTATTTTACTTATTATCACAAGTAGTTATTAATAAAATAGTTTTTAACACTTATACATGTCTCGATGTGTTTATTTTGTTGCCGGTTCTAGCACATGAAACATCCCGAGCTTTAGATTCCAGCAATATCCCTATTTGACTTCCTGACAGCCGGAACAACATTTGCTTCACGCCATTCGTCGTGCACGTCCTCAGTGGCTGGTGAGGACACGAAGAGTTTGATCAAGGTCTCTTCAGTATTATCTCTTGCCTCTCTCAAGAACATTGGGTTTATCTCATCAAGCGCTGGGGACTTCTGTCATCAAACATTTCTTATTTTCAGCCTTGGATAAAGACGTTGACTTTCTGTATTATCTGTGTCTCTCCAAATTTGAGACATTTCGATCCGATCGCACTTAAGCCTCCAGCACTCCAGACAAAACAATCCAAGTTTTTTCCACCCTCTGCTTGTCGCTAGTTCTCTCCAATCCAGGCAACATCTTGGCGAACATCTGCACCATCTCTAAAACTACAACATCTTTCCTGTAGTGTGACCACCAGACTGCACACTATACTCCAAATGCGACACAACTGATGTCTTCAGCAGCTGCAACATGACTTTCCAACACTTTCACTCTCCGCACAGCCGATGTCGGCAAGGATGGCGGACGCCTTCTAGAGCACCCTATCTCGTTGTGTGGCAACTTTCAGGAAACTATGCATTTGAACCCCAATATCCCTCTGTACATCAGTGCTGTTAACTTTCTTGCCATCAATTGTGCACTTGGCCCACATCACACTTGGCCGGATTGAACTTCATCTGTAATTTCTCCTCTTGTATCAGCAACTGATCTGTTTTCCGCTGGATTCTCAGCCATTCTCACTGCCCACAACGCCACCAATCACTGTGTCATCTGTAAGATTACTAACCCACCCAGCTACATTTTCATCCAAGTTCTTCATATGAATGAAACAGAACAGAGGACCAACGACTGATCCTTGAGCAACACCACTGAACGTGGAGCGTTGGGGAAGGGAGATGGAAAGAAGGTGGGTGGGAAGGAGGGAGAGAGAGATTTAGTGGGGGGGGGTGAACGGAATGCAGGCGTCATGGAGTCACAGAACAATACAGCACGGAAACAGGCCCTTCGGCCCAATAACTTCATACCGACCACAGCATCCTCTCTGCTAGTCCCAGTTGTCCGGGTTCGCCCCCTACACATGTAAGCCCTTCCCATGTCCAAATCGCCCTTAAATGTTTCAAACGTACCCACCTCAACAACGTCCTCTGGTCGATCATTCCAGGTACTCAATGCCCTCAATGTGTAAAGAGGTTAAATCTCAGGTTTCCTTAAAATCTCTCCCCTCCGATCTTATTTCTGTGGCCTCTAGTTTTGGACTCCCTAACCCTGGGGGATAAACTATGACCGTCCACATTATCCATACCTATCATGATCTTATAAACATCTATGTGGCTACCCCGCATTCCTCTGCGCTCCAGGGAGTAAAGAGACAGCGTGGACAACCTCTCCCTGTGACTCCGGCCCTCTGGTCCAGGCAGCGTCCTCGTAAATCTCTTGTCACGATATCCAGATTGACAGGGTTTTTCCTGTAACATGGTGACGACAACAATACTCAATACTCCAAGTACGGCATCACCAACGACTGGAACATAATGTCCCTGTTCCTGAACTCTATGCCATGACTGAGGAAGGCCAGCATGCTAACCGCCTTCTTCATCACCCTGTCTTCTTCCGCAGCCGCTTTCAGTAAACTGTGCACTTGTATTCCTGGAACCCTCTGTTTCACAACATTCGTCAGTGCCCTGCCATTCACTGTTTCAGACATACCCTTGTTTGACTGTCCAAAATAATCTGCTTACACTTATCTAAGTTCAAATGTATTTGCCACTCCTCAGCCCATCCTTGGAACTGATCAGGATCCTTTGGCAAATCATTGCAACCTGCTTCACTTCGAGACCGAGGACTCAACACCTTCCTCAGTAACTGGATCCTTGACTTGTTAACCAACAGACCGAAATCAGTGAAGATAGGCAGCTTTAACACCGGCACGATTATTCTCAACAACGGTGCGCCAGCAGGCTGCATCCTCAGCCTTTTACTATACTCCCTATACACTCATAACTGTGTGGTTAGATTCTGCTCTAACTTCATCTACAAAGTTTGCAGATGATACCACCATTGAAGGCCGTACCTCAAACGGCGATGATTCAGAGTACAGGAAGTAGATGGAGAGCTTAGTGGAATGGTGACATGACAACAACCTTTCCCTCAATGTCAACAAAACAAAAGACCTGGTCGTTGACTTTCGGAAAGGGGGAAGTTTGCATGCACCTGTCAACGTCAATGGTGCTGAGGTCGAGAGAGTTGAGAGATTCAAGTTGCTAGGAATGAACATCACCAACAACCTGTCCTGGTCAAATCACGCAGATGCCACGGCCAAGAAAGTTCAACAGAGCCTCTACTTTCTCAGACGCCTGAAGACTTCCGATGTGTACGCTTTGACTCTCACCAACTTCTATCAATGCAAGGTAGAAATCATCCTATCTGGATGTTTCACGGCTTGATACGGCCACTGCTCTGCCCAGGACTGCAAGAAACTGCACAGAGTTGTGGATACAGCCCATCACATCACGGACACCAACCTCCCCTCCTTGGACTCTGTTTGTCGTGGTGAAGCAGCTGGAATAATCAAAGACCCCACCCACCCGGGACATTCGCTTTTCTCTCCTCTTCCATCGGGGAGATACAGGACCCTGAGGGCACGTACCACCAGACGTAAGGACAGCTTCCAGCCCACTGTTATAAGACTCTTGAACGGTTCCCTGAAACAATGAAATGGACTCTGATCATACGATCTACCTTGTTGTTACCTTGCACCTTATTGCGCTTCACTTTCTCTGTAGCAGTCAAACAATACACTACACTGTTATTGATTTTTACCTGTACTACAACAATGCACTCTGCACTACTTCAATGCACTCTGTACTAACCCAATGTAATGTACTGTGTAATGAATTGATCTGTACGAGCCGTATGCAAGGACACGTTTTTGTTTTCACTGTACCTCGATACGTGGTAATAATAAACCAATAGCCATTTCAATAAAGATTCTTTAATTGACGCATGTTGCTTTGGGATATATGGTCCGGTGCAAACTGAGACATTCCTGTCTCCCGTCTCCCAGTATCTGTCTGTCCTTACCAACTCCCATTTGAACTGCATTTCGTCTTTTGCATCGTTGATCAGTGGGGACCAATGAACAGACGGTAAACACACAATTTTCCTGCTGCTCTTGAGTGAGTGTGTTTGCATGTGTTACTGAATTCCCTGACCCTGTCTTGAAGTGTGACCACCTCTGACATTGAGTTCAGTTCACTCCAAAATTATTTGTGCCTGAATCTGAGTGTGCTCACGACTGTGTTTGCAACATCCACACCCCCTCCCAGCTGAATCTGTGTGAACGTATCTGTCACAATGTTGATCAAAGAAAAAGCTCGCAGAGAACCCAAATGCGGCACACGGTTACAAGACTGGAGTCAGGATACTTCCTCAGGACAAAACACAGGCAGCAACTGGAAGGAATCTTGCCTCGGAGATGTGAAGATGAATCCCAACACGAACTGGATCCTCAGAAAGGAATAGAGAACGCATGACTTCTCTAGAGTAGACTAAGTAGCTGGGAGCCGAAGTATACCCAAATGTAGACCAATACTCTGGCCACGAGTGATAGAGAAACACAGGTACTTTCACTAGGCCCCTGTCGGGCTCAGGTGTGTATTGGTATGTAATAGGTCCAGCATGGAATCCATGTGCTAGACAACAAGGCATTAAAGGAGCCAAACTGAGGGCCAGAACTCATAACCATGACAGTATCTCCCTTGTGACCTTGAGGAATTAAAGGATTAAGAAATTGTTACCGTACATATAATACATATAACTAATAAAAACAATACGCACGCAAGCCCCTGACTCAAGACCAGATGGTTTGTCTTAAAACAATAAGTGTGAGGTTTGTATTAAACAGTGAAGGTTGATACGTGTCTTTGAATCTCTTGATTATAACTCAGTTATGTTGGACTATAGGTACGACGTCTGTCTTTGGTTCTCTGAGGTCTGACTGAAACTCGTGGAGCCGATTTCATAAAGTGTGTGTGAAAATATCTTTATAAATCACCGTCTGCTGCTTTGAACTGCGGAGATTTCCGAGAAAGACTCTACATGAGAGTTTGAGGAGAATTGTCCCGCAGTATACTGCTGGTAAACGCGTTTTAAAAGAATTAACCTGTGGTACTGTGTGATGTTGCAGCAGGCAGCAGTGGGAACTTAAAATTGGGACAACAACCTGTGTGTGTTTTCTCCTGTCTGAGTGAAATTGTCCCTCTCTTTGTGTGAGCATGCACTTGCCCTATCACTCGAATGAACTTTTCAATGAGTTTAACTGCAGTTGTATTGAGATCCATCACCGAGGGTGTCTGATTCTGGCTGTTGCTCTGTTTGCCTCTTTTATGGGTGTCTCTGACTGTCTCTGTCTGTCAGTATCTCAGTCTATATATGTGCGTGGAGCTGCCTCTATGCGAGTGTGTTTATGCATAGTCCATTAAGGTCCCTGAGTCGATCAGCTGGTGGGCCTGCCCATATGTGTGTGCTCCTGCCTCTGACAGTATGTGCATTGCAGATGCTGTGAGTTTCCCTGCATGTGCTTCCTGTCTGACAATGCCAGTAAATGTGTAAATGAGAGTCGCTGACACTAAGTTCACCTGCCCATGAAAATGTGTCTGTCTGCATCTCTCTATCTGTGTACCAAAATGTGTTGTCTGTTTGTTTGTTTGTTTGTGCGTGCACCTGCCTCTGTTCCTGTGCGTGCTTGCTTTTCTCTGAGGAATTTTCCCTCCTCTCTGTGTTCTTCTCTTTTTCTTGTTCTTGCATATATGTCTATTTACGATTATGTGTCAATCTGTGTCGGTGCATTGATCTCCCTCTTCACTTGGGGACACCTGTCCTTGTCTGTGAATGTTTTTAGTTCACATTTCTTTGTCTAAATGTTTTTAACCATGTACCTTCCTCACTCTCTGTTTATGTGCGCTGCCAGTCTGTGTGTGATTCCCCCTGTCAGTGTGTGCACCAGTTCACTGGTTTGCGAGCTGCTGCACCTGACTGTGAGTGTGCAGGCCTCTCTCTTTTCTGTGCCGGGGTGTATGTTTGTGTCAGTCTCTGTGCGGGAGTTAACCTGACTTTATATTCGTGTGCTACCGACCTTATCCATTAAGTTACCACCCTCAGGCTCTCAGTGTGCATGCGACTGTCACTCAGTGAGTCTGTGTGCATGTGTGTTTATGTTATTTGTACGGATCTGACACTGCCTCTGAGTATACCTGTCTCTCTCTGAGGAAATTCCAGCCTCTGTCTGTGACTGCACCTACCTCTGTCTGTGTGCTCCTCCCACCGCTGCTCTTTCTCTCTGTCATTCTGCCTAGCTCTTAAAGTTTCCTCACTCTCCACGTGTGCAAAGCAGCTTGACACTGCGCCTGTCTCTTTCTCTATTCACCCACAAGCCTCTGCATGCTTGTGCACAAGCTTCTGGAGATTTATGTTATCTATATGTTAGGCACCCTACCTGTGAGTGCCTTTGACCCAGTCTCTTAGTATTGTGCGTCTATCTGCTGGTGGGTATCTGTCTCTGTGCCTTTGCCCTTGCCACTGCGCAACTGCATCTATAAATGGCTCCAGTTGTTCCAAACCCTGCATGTGAGTGTTGCTCCCCCTGCCTGTGATTGTCTCTGACCTCTTCCTGTGTGCGATACTGCCCCTCCCTGAGGGTGCTCCTGCTCACTCGCTGGGTGATTCTGCCCCCGAATGGGTGAATGCTCCCTCCCTATGATTGAGCCTGCCACTCGCTGTGATAGAACCTGCCCTTCGCAGTGATTGAGCCTGACCCTCTTGTCATTGAGTCTGTCACCTCCCTGTCATTGAACCTGCCCCTTTCCTGTCCTTGAGCCATCCCTTCGCAGTGATTTTGCCTGCCCCTCCCTGTGATTGAGACTACCCCGTATCTGTGATTGAGCCTGCCCCTCCCGGTGATTGAGCTTCCCCTCCCTGTTTGGGGCTGCCCCCTCCCTGTGATTCAGTGTGCTCAGCACTGTTATTAAGCCTGCTTCCTTCCTGAGATATCCTATAACTTGCATGTGATTGATCGTGACCGTGAGGCTTCCTGTCCCCTGACTCTGTGTTCCAACAGTGTCCCTACCCCTGCCTGTGGGTGTTCCTGCCACAGTGTCTGACCACCCAACTCCTTTACTTTATTGAGCATAAGACAACTTTCGCTCTTCACTCCCAACACTACCAACTTTCATGCCATTTGTGAACTGAATCATTCCTGCCTGCTTGAAATCCAGGTCATAACTGTCGGTCACAGGCATCAAGGGCCCAGAACAGATTCCCATATTAAAACATGGACCACACACTTCTAACTCACTGCAAAACCCTTACTTTCTGCCAACATTCACCAGGCCTCCTTTAGATGAAATTTGACAAATGATACTGACCCATGACTCCGCCTTAACTTTAAAACCATGGTCTCATGTGAAACCTCATCAAAGGCCAGAAAGAAATACTTGCAGAGCAGCGGAATCGCATTCTCCTTATCAACACAGCTGGTTAAATCGTCACAAATTTAACAAATTAGTCACAGGGATTCTGCTGATTAAAACCATGCAGACTGTCCCTGAGCATAACAGTCTGTGCAAGTGCAGATCCAGCCTGTCCATCCAAATGTTTCCAATTCCTTCCCCATCACTGATGTAAACCTCAGAAGCCTGTAACGACCTGCTTTACTCCTGCTGCCCTTCTTGAATTAAAAGCAACACATTTGACATCCTCCGGTCCACGTGTAGTTTCTCACAGATGATTTGATCATTTTTTTCTCAGAAGCTGTCAATCTCCACCCATTCTTCACACAGCTCCCTGGGATCCATCTCATCAAGCCCAGGATATGTATCCTCCTGTAAAGCCTCTGGAACATCTAACGCTCCTCCTTTGTGACATCCATTTGCACAAGAATTCCACTTTTCCCTTCCCTGAATTCTCCAACTAATACAACTTTTCCAACAGTGAACACAGATGAGAAGTATTCACGGAAGTGAACACCCACCTCTTTACTTTACGACTCTGTTCCACTGATTCAATGAAGGATATTATAGTGTTCGAGACAGTCCAGCAGACCATGAAAACCCTCATTCCAGGGATGAGCGTGCTGTCCTATTACGAACAACTGACGATGTTGAAACCGTGTCCTTTAGAATTTAGAAGAAATACAGGTGATCATGTTGAAACATTTAGGCTCTAAGTGGTGGGGGATAGTCGGAGAGGAATTGTCGATGGAGAATTGACATCAGATAAAGGACAACCAATAACTGAAGGTATTTCTAACAGCTCGGAATTTGTGATTCACTGGACTCCTCCACACTGGAAAGCCTTGGAGGTTCAATCACTCGGTTATTTACAAAAGATGTGCATTTGTATTTCAAAGATCAAGGGAATTGTGTCTGTGTGAACTGACAAATAAGAGGTGCTGAGAACTGACAAAACAGCCGTGATCACATTAAATGAAAGACTTTTCATAGACAGGCAGATTTCCTCCTCTAGTGAGTCCACTAGATTGTCGATTAGTGTTAAATCAGCAAACTGTTGGTGTAGCTCACACCATTACAAACAGAAATCACACATCCACTTTGGACACAGTTTCAAATAAAGAGTAAGAGCACACACAAAAGGGTAAATACTTCGTAATATTGGAACAGAGAGCACTCAAGTCACACTCTTTGAGATCTTGGCCAATTTTCCAACTGAGCAGCACTTTGCTGAGATATTACCCAAAATCCTATTCTCGTATTTAAATCTACCCGCCGCCGCTTCATTTTAACTCAAAGGCTTAACACTCAGGACCCTCTGCGGTCAGAAATCTAAAGATTCACCATCCCCTCTATGAATAAATGTCCCGTCTCGAGGAATTGTTGGACTCTCCCTTATTCTGCAACTCTGGGCTTGCTTCTCGAGCACTAAGGCAACTCAGCGCCCTCTCTGCTTCTGGTACAAAGAGCCCTGGAATAATTTTATGACTTTCTGTGAGATCTCCGGACATTCAAATAACTAAAAGTAGAAAGAAAGTAGAAAAGTACACACAGTTCACTGCAATATGCAACCCAACATTTCTAGCGTCAAGTGAACCTTTGGTGCATCCACTTTATGGAACTAATACACATATCTATATCTATCTATATCTATATATAAATATATATATATATAATCATACATATATGATATATATGTGCCATGATGTTTATATATGTTTGTATACGAGAATCAGCCGGTACACATTACTCAGGGATCCATCTGACCGAGGCCCAGTCCAGAAGCAGACACCTCCAATACGGTACTGAAACCCTCCATTAACCGGTCAACGTGCGCTTTGCCTCCCTAACAATATATTGCAGCTGCATGCTGCTTCAAAGACTTTTATAGAAGGGGGCAACATCGCTTTGAATGTCAACCTCACTCATTCACTCACCCTTTAGCATAAAGAACAAAACTGTTCAAATGCTGACGAGTTCATTTTGAACCTGTGTAATATGCTGGTTAGTTTACATGTAGAAAGGCTTTTGCTTTGCACATTTTGGAAGTACGACACCGTCCGAGCGAGGGTGCGGAACTGATTCAGAAGCATGGCTTCCTAAATTTCAGCTGCCAGATTTGATCGAAGAAACACGCGGGGCTATGTCACACCTCATCCGTCCACAGTGTGACGTTGCGCTGAGCCATATCAAAGCAGTTAAATCTCTGTTTCCCATTCAGCCGTTTTCATATCAATTGATTGCACGAGACCTCCAGAAAGACTTCTGGAGCGACTGGGACATTTCCATGGAGGGGCACCGAAGGGAATAGTTGAGATGTGAAGGCTAAACCTTTGTACGGTTTCTGTAGTTTTCTTGAACAAACATTTGAAAATATTTCGTTACCAGGAATCTGTCACAATGTTGATCAAAGAGCAAGCTCACAGAGAACCCAACTGCGGAACACTGGTACAAATCTGGAGTCAGGATGCTTCCTCAGGACCAAACACGGCAGCAACTGGAAGGAATCCTTCCTCGGGGATCTGAGGTGGGAGTCCCAAAACGACCTGGATATCCAAAGAGGGACAGTGAGAGCAGGACTGCTCTAGGGTTGACAACTCAAAGCAGCCAGGAGCCAAGGTATTCCCGAAGGTTGACCAATACTATGGAAACTAGTGCAAGAGGACGCCAGGAACTTATGCTTGGCCCCTAATGGGGCTCAGGTGTGTGTCATTATGCAATGTCAAGCATGTGCTGTACAACAAGGCATCAAAGGAGCCAAATTGAGAGGCAGTACTCAGAATCATGACAAAATCATTTTTTTAATGTCAAGCAATGCAAGTGGAATTCCACGAACAAGTGAGAGACGGAAAGAAAAGGGAAGGGCCAGCGATGGATAATGTGAACTGCAAACTAGGATTCGAATTGGCAGCAAAGGGAAATAAGTTATGTGTCAGGAAGCAGCAACGTTATAGCCGCCGATGTGCTGAAAAAAGTGAGGGGTCTCTGAAACACATCTTGGTTCTTCGACACGGTTCTGTGAATTAAAATTGCAAAACTGTAGAGAAATCGTGGTGACTGGAAAAAGCACGTTGGTTTGGCAAGGAACCAACAGGGACATGGTGGACCGAATGTCCACATCTGTAGAGTGACCTTTCCACTATTACGTTACATATCAGGCTACATGCACGGAGTTTGAAACTGAATCAAATATTCTTGTCAATGACCTCCATTGAGGAAGGAAATATCTGTTGACAATGAAACGGGACCAGAATCACCTCCCGTCCTCCATCAACATTCTCA
>JARFYF010000076.1:136815-157450 GCA_030265395.1 Rhina ancylostomus
CCTGATGGGGCTCAGGTGTGCACAGTTATCTAATCAGTCCAGCATGGAATCCATGTGCAGGACAACAAGGCATTAATAGAGCCAAATTGAGGACCAGAACTCAGAACCATGACAATATCATAACCACCACCACCCCGAGACTGTCACATTCAACACGAAAACCACCTGAAAGACAACATGGTAGCTAAACTATGCCCTCCCACGAAGGGTTATCCATTATTTCACCTGCGATATTAATTTCTCTTCATCCCACTGATGCATGTGTTACCACCAATAGTATAATTGATGGCAGCAGAAGGAGATAGCGTTTATTATTTTTTAAATGAACGCACCAATAAACAAAATAACATGGTTTAAACGATTAAAACTTTGTGACACAGAATATATCGTGCACTGTTTTTCACTTAAATTCTTTCGAAACAATATCTAATTATGTTTTGCAATATCTCTCAAAGAGTTAAAGAGATTACATAATGTCATTATCAGTAAAAATAGTTCTCACCAGCTGCTTGTTCAGTGGCTTGTAGTTAATTTGTCAGAGAAGATCACTGATTGGCTTAAACAACATTCCGCCTGGCGTATAAGAGTTCCTTGAAGTAGATCATGTGGGCAGTTGGAACGTTTTCTATAATTGATTACTGCATCAGGTAGAAAATGGGATATCCAGCAATTTACAACATCGTCAGAATTTACTGTCCTGTACTTGCAACGGTCGGTATTCCTGGTAAGGTATTGAACCGACTGGTATTCATGTGGCTCCGTCATTATATGTCGCATCCTTGATTATTCATTTCTTTCTGCCAAATGCTCAGTCCATTGGTTTATATCACGTGGGAATTGCAAACAAAACTTTGCTGTAATTTCGTTCTAAATTATAATTTTATTACTTCAGTGGTGTGAATCTGTTTGGCAATTGCGTTAAGTTTTCAAACCATTTACACGTATCTATGTCTGATCAATCTAAGCAAATACCGCCATTTATTTGTTTTATTAAGTCTATCGAATATCAGAGATATTTATGTATGGCGCAGAGACGTGTGTGTTTTGTAAGTTGAGTCCTGGTTAGTGCTGAGTCCCGTCTGGCCTCTGACAGTCTCAGCACAGTTATACTGACAGCATCGTTGAGGTTGCTGAAGTAGCCACGAAAATGCAGGGAGACTATTCCTGTCAGCGCTCGATTAAGCACAAAACATACACCAGATTCCCCCCAACCTCCCACCCCCCGTCCCTGTCAAAGTTCATGCGGTTGCTCCTCTGCTGTCAGCGCATACAGAGGGAATTATAATTCTGCCGTCTCTGCGCAAGTCCGTGTCATTCCTGTGTGATGGGTAAAAAGCAATGACGCAAGCTCTGTTTTCTGGCAGAATATGCAAAAGACACTTTGGCTGTAGGAACAAAAAAAATGGTTGTAGCTATGCACCTTTATCCGCGACCGAAACGGCTTCCTCAGTGGCGCGCGTCGGCGGAGCTCCCCGGCCTAAGATGGCGCGGGGACCTCCATCTTTATTAACGGCGAACGAAAGCCCACGCGCCGGAGGGGTCAGCTGACCAACGATGACGTCAGCGACGCGACTGGAGCGCGGGATCTGCAGACAGTATATAAGCGCCGTGTAGTAAGTCATTAGGCTCACTCTTATTCACCGACCTATCGACTAAGTGCTTTAATTTATTTTACGTGTAACTAGCCGCTACATGGTGATGTTATTTCACCGTCCTTCCCCATTCCCGTCAATTACGTACCGAAGTTATCGTCATTCCGAAGTACATCTGTTTTGAATGCATTGTATTTGTTGCCTTGGCAAGCGACACTTGGTGTTCCGTGAACAAACATGACATGTTTCCTCATGTCCTTATTGAGAGTTGATTTGATGTCCACAAATTATTTATATGTGTTTCTGCTATCAAGAGTCGTTTTGTCATCTTAAGCAGCGCCTGCAGCCATTCCCCCACTGTTGTCTCTTTGTAGTTTCCAGCGCGACCTTCAGATCTTTTCCCTAAAATCAGAAGGAGCATAACCTGTGTCCGATTACGTTAATCATCCCATTGACTGGGCGTTTTTTTTTCGTTTTCCGTTTAACCATCTAACCAAATGATTACAGAGCGTGTTGACTTTTGTGATTTGGCATAGTTTCAATTTCTTACAGATGTTCCGTGAAATTGTTCACTCCATTAATTGTTTCACTGATCAGGCTTGACACGGCAGACCCTGCTTTCACGTGGTGCGCGATGACAGTTCACACGATTGATTTCCTGTGCATTGTGGCTGCCTGCGCCCTGGACAGCTGGATCGTCTCTCCGTTTCACAAGGCAGAGCAGCCAGGGAGCGACGTCTCACTTTATGGGGATGACATGCTTCCCTGTCTCCGGGTATCCCTGAGAGTGGTTTGACACTCCTGGAGTTTGAAAAAAAAAATCTGCATCGTCTCTAAATATTACATCCGATTAGATGTAGTATATTGACTTATTTTGTCAAGTAGTTGTCAACTCCACGACATGTGCAGTTTCTAGAAAGTCGCCAACCCAATTAAAACAATAGGGATCGCGCTGGTTTCCACCCCCGCTCCATTTGGAAAAAGGAACAAGTGTATCAGGCCAACTGTCACTACTTGATAGAACCAGCCGTGGGCGCTCTGTTCTTATTTAAAACGAAGATCAGCCTCCAGCTTTCATTATTTTCGGTTTATTTCAGGGCCTACAACTATCGGGATCTCAGTTCCACATCGCTGAAGTCGTGTAATTATAATCGGCCATCCGCACCCCATCTCGTCAGCGCAGGCGTGCTGGTACCCTGGCAGCGGCTCCAGGCAGTGGCCAGATTCGCAATTTGTTTGTCCTTCGCAAATGAAGCCACTTGACCAAGCTCGGTCTGTTGGGATGTAATGCCATATATTCTCATTTTTTTCAGTTAATTTAACGGCGATTGTGATCCTGTCCCGCGGAAATTGTGGTCTCTCCAAATGCATCACTCGCTACCTGGTGGCCATGGCGGCAGCAGATCTGATGGTGGTTGTCGTCGCTGTGATAGTCGAGCAGATTAATTATATCTATGTGTTTGCTAAGTTCCTGTTCGTAACTCCCGTGTGTTCTGTGTTACTTGTTCTGCGGATTGCAATGTCGGACTGTTCCGTTTGGGTGACGGTTGTTTTCACCTTCGATCGCTACGTCTCCGTCTGCTGTCAGAAGCTTCGAAAACAATATTGCACCGAGAGAACAACGACTCTGGTGATCGTGTCAGTGTGTGCAGTTACTGTGCTCGGGCTGTTCCATTTTACTTTGCTGTGGATCCATGGAGATGCGTCTCCTCAGCTGAATACTTCACATCACCCGTGTGGAGAGCCTACCAGTTATGTGACGGCATCGTGACTCCGGTGCTGCCAATATGTTTAATTCTGCTGTTTACTACTTTAACTGTTAGACACATTATAGCTGCAAATAAAGTCCGTCAGGGACTCCGGAACAGCAGCGAGAATTAGAAGGATCCAGAGGTGGAGAGCCGGAGAAAGTCAATGATTCTGTTGTTCGCTCTCTCAGCCAATTACATTTTACTGTGGACACCAAATGTTGTGCACACTATGAACTGGCAAGCGGAACATTATTCCTATACAGACAGATACTTCAACACGCCGGTATATATCTTACAGCAGTTTGGGTACATGTTACAGTTTCTCAGTACCTGCACCAACACGTGTCTCTATGGACTGACACAGAGGAAATTTAGGAAGGAACTAAAGAATGGAGTGCAATTTCTGTTTGCAATAAATGGGACACTTTGTAAATAAAATGGAATACTGATTGGTTGATCTTTGAAACAATTATTGTGTTGTCTTTTTGTAAGGAGGCGTAAGCGATTGCTGATTTTAGATCCCATTGTATTGAGTTTTAATATGGGGAATAATCCAGTAGATCATGTAACAACTATTTAATTATTATCTTCAACACAGGATTATTCACACATAATTCATGAGATTAAAGTCCACTGTGGTTGATGAAAGAATAACTTAGAAAAGAGAACGTGATCAGCAATTTATCAGATTTCCATACAGTGATTCTATGGATGACAGATGTTTTATTTGTACAAAAAAACTAGCAGAATGTAATTTCCTGTCTAATTCGAAAATTGCCCTTTCTTCGTGTCTGGTTTCGCAGCATTTTTTTTTGTTATGCAGCATCCGATATACACCGGAATGCAATAGTTGTCGCAATAATGTTTACTATAATTCTCAGAGCAACACGTTCGTGCCAGGTTGGTCAGAAATAGTGAAGTCACAATGGCTCCAGTATACTTGCCTTTGGGCTGTGATCTGAGGCTTGCCAATTGCACGTCGGTTATATTAACGGTTTTGATGACCTGAAACACGGTATATTTGACTGCATGTTTGTTTCGACGGTGGCGACGGTGTCCATCCTTTCCGCTGATCTTCAATAAAATCTACAATTGTACTGAGCTTTCTCTCAGCTTTCGTGCTCCTCACTTTCGTCCGGTGAAGCAATGGAAATATTTCAAGCGAAGTGAACGTCTGCGGCGGAGTCAACTGTCAGTAAAGTGTGCCACCGGAATTAAATTGAAGAAGTAAATCCAAGCGTGTATCTCCTGCATTCCCTGTACTTCTGGCGAAGATGGGAAAGGTATTGAGAATACGTTTGCAGCATGTTGTAGGAGACTGGAAGACATTTTAATTGATGTAGAATAGTGAAGTTAAACATTCTACTTAGTCCATATAAAAAATTTGAGATGTGCAGCTTGTTCTGTTCTAAAACTATTTGCGGGGTGATGGTTAATTTGTCAATAATATGCTACACGCATGATTAACGCCTGTTGCTATCGTGCTATCGACTTGACATGTGTTGTCAGATCGTGTATTTAAACAGGATATTTTGCAATTTATGGAGAGAAATTTGTGCTGTATATATTAATGGAGTCAACGATCATAACGAAGAAGATACGCTTGAATTTTGCGTCTCCAGAGCTGCAGGGATATGAGAGATGTTATCCCCAGCTCTTGAGAAATACTTGCTTCCTGGATTAGTTGACCCGTTTCCGCCTTCAAAGTGTCGTTGTGGCTGAAAGGTTCATTGAAGAATCTTCCATTTGCCGTTGCCAGAAACGGTAACACACAGGAACTCGGAGCTGGAGCAGGTCATTCGGAAACTGAAGCCAGATCCGTCATGCAATTGTATCATGGCTGATCGTGTTAGTTACGACCTCTGTGCCAGATATCTCTCCCAATATCTTGTGTTTCTACACATCTACCTGTCCATTTCTCAATATGTCGAGTGTTGGGGGAGAGACTGCGCGAGTCAGCAGAGGGGTCGCTGCTATCCTGGGGCGCACACTCATCTTTGAGCTGTCTATTGTATGCCCAGCGTAATACGAGTTAAGCGTGGCGCAATTAAATATGGTGTGTGTTGCTTGAAAACATTGAGGCAGGGTCAGATGAAGGAAATATTAACACTGTATAGCACTCTAATATAAAAATAAACATAAATACAGAATGGTGGAAATTCGCATCCGTGGAGAGAGACTGAGAAAAAGAAAATCATTGGCGAGACCACTCATCAGATCGTTTTACTCTCAACTTGAACTAATACCCGAAAACAAAGGAAAATACAATAGACTGGGCAAAGGCGGAAGTTCAACAACCCTTCTGCGTTAATTCCAATTAAGTTACTTTATTTAACATGCGCATTAAGTAAACGGGAAGTGAAATATCCGGGATCTCGATCTTGAGAATTGAAAAGGCGACCTCTCAGTGAATTCTCTGAGGCAGCGGCCTTCCACCTGCAGTGGATCTCGGCCTTTCCTATCGATTCCCATCTCACCTCGCGTGTCAAGTTCACCAACTCACTCATGGAACTCTATTATAAAAAGCATTTAACTTCCTCAAAATGCTCTGCAGGTCAATGGTTCCGTTTTCGCCGTCTGATACAAACACACAGTTCATAGAGTCACACAGATCCAGTCCAACTGTGTTTTTGCTTCTATGTCGTCAGTAATGTATTCCAATCCTTTCCTCTTTCTCACAGTGAAGTTGTTGTCGAATGTGATCCTGGAACAGTGAGAGCGCGTTCGCTCCAAACGCAGTACTCTCTACCAGGCGGTTACGACAATGGCGGATCTGATGGCGTCATCATGTATCTAATATTTGGGTGGATTCCTCTCAAATATTTCAAGGTCCATTCTTCTTTATTATTCCAACTCAACTGTCCCGTTTACTTCCTGAATTTTGCATCCACTGCGCTTTCTGGCTGTCACATTTGATGCCGTTTTCTTTTGTTTTGAGATTCACTACAATAATTAATAACCCTTTAAAATCTGCGAGCTCACTTCCAGACCAAGGTTCTAATTCATATCAAAGACTGGCATTGGGAGGGAAAAGCAGTTTTCCTTTATCAAAAGATAACGTTTTTAATTTACATGTCCTGTGGTATGCTTTAGTATGTGTTCATAACTTTTATGTAATTAATAATTATAATTTTATTTTTACAACATAGTAACGTTTCTAAGGATATTTATTTCTTTGAAAGGTATGAGAGGCTGCTTGCGGAGTTGAGATCCCAACAGATGAGCTGTAAATCAGAGATATATAGGAATGACTTCTTTCTTACTCTTTTATTAATGAGAATGACTATGTTTTCAATTCATGACTACTCCCTCTCCTGATACATACGCTTGTATACTCAAAGTACCCTGTATAACTCCAGTGAGATAGGTCTGCTCTTATCTCTAAGTGCTCTTGCAATAAGACTAACAGAGCTCTCAATTCACCTCTTCCTCGTTGACCCCGCATGATAATTTTAAGTGTTTAGCCTAAAAGGGCACCCGGCCTGTTTGACACCCACATATTTCAACCTCTCACTATGAAATAAGATTCTGTTTCGAAAGTTCACCTCTCAATTTTCCACATTGTAGCCCATCCATTATGTTGTTGCCCATTCCCTTCGCCTGCCGCTACCCCTTTAATTCTCCTCACATCCTCTCCACAACCCTCACTGACACCCAGTTTTGTGTTCCCAGAAAACCTGAATATATGGTCCGTGAAAGTAAAAGAACATATAGATACTTGAAATCTGAAACAACAACAGAAAATAGTGAAACACTCATCAGGTCAAGCAGTGTCTGTGGAGCGAGAAGCAGAGTTAACATTTAAGTCCTGAAGCCCTTGAACAAGCGACCTGACGCGATAACTCTGTTTCTAACCACCGATCCTGCCTGAATTGCCGAGTATTTCTACTATTTTATGTATTATATTGTCCGTGACACCCCAGCCCCCCGATCCAAAACATTGATGCAGGTTCTTAAAGCCTCATCCCAGCACCGATTCCAAATCACCGCCTCCCAACCCGAGAACGCTCAACTTATTCTCTTTTCCTTAAGGGTGTCTCCATGAAGCAATCGGTCAGCGCTTTCGACTATTAACTTAAACGTGGATGGTTCGAGCCCGCCCAGGGACGCCCATCATCCGGCAGTTTATATTGTGCGAGTTAATGCCAACTGCGTAACACTGCGTTATCCACAAGCCGGAATGGCCTCCTTTTTTATTAAAAATTATACTTTATTCACTGCAATCCTAGCAGCACACAGCCTTCTATACATTCGGTTTGCCATCGAATCAGCACATTCATGCTGACATGGAATCGAATCTATAATTATAAGGCAGCATATTCTTGTTTGCTCTTTAGTCAATGTACCCATGATAATGTGTTCGGCTGTTACACAGCACACAGTTCCACAGTGCGGTTGGCCGTATGCCGCTGCCTCCGTGCACTCATTGGGAGCTCTACTTGCAAACTCTAGAGATCTGGATCCAGGACACTTAGGGTGAATGTCAAATAAAGGAACATTGTTGAAATCAACCCAGTTGGGTTGTTGGACTTCCCGACTTGTCCGGCCTAACGTTGTAATTTCATTTCTTTCAGGACATTTGCTGATTTATGTTGAGAGTGAAACGATCAGATTCGATGTCATCCCAATGGAATATTTGCTCTCAATCTCTCACTATAGATGCGAATTTCCATCATTTCACGTTTTCTACTATTATTTGAGACGGCTGTGCAGTGTAAAGTTTGACCGAAGTATTTCCTTCACCGGCCCCTGCCTCAATTGCTTCTACAAACAAACATGGTCTTTAATTGAACAGCACATAACTGTCTTACGCTTGGAATAAAATAAACTGTTTAATGGTGCGTTTGTGTCCGGCGATTGCATACGCCCATCCTCACACTGCTGCAGTCTCCTCCAAACAATGGATATATTGAGAAATGTACAAGTGGATTTCTCGACACACACGGCCCCAAAGGTATAGGGTGAGACCTGGAACAGAGGTCATAACTTAGACAATCAGCCATAAACGAATTACATGACGGTTCTGGCTTCATTTCCGAATGAGCTACTCCAGCTGTTTCCCGTATGTCAGTGTTTCTGCCTCAGAGGCAGACCCATATGAGAAAACGTACTTATAAAACTCCTTCCTTGTGTCTGGCATGTCGCACCATTGGAGACCTCATGATTTGAATGTAAGAGCTCCCCCGGCACCCCCACGCTAGTGAGCGTTCATGGTTCTGATTCAATCCGTTTGTTGAAGAATATAGTTTTATGACACGATGAGTAACACTGTTCTCGTGATCGCACTTCTTACATCCCGTCTGATGCTCCTGGCAATGACACATTGGAGGGTCTTCGAGAAAGTTTCACACATCTCGGTCACGACCACAGTTTGAAGTTAAAACCTGCTCATTCAATCCAGGAAAGAAACTTCTCAAGGTCATAAAATACATCTCTCACAACCCTACAGCCCCGTGGAAGACCTGGCGACGAAATAATCAGCAGTGTATTCTTCGTTATGTTAATTGACTCCATTCAAATTTCCGTTACAAATTTCTCTCCATAAATTGTGAAATCTCCTTTTGTGTATAGACGATCAGACGACTTCCTCTTGCCTGACGTCACAACAGCAACAAGGTTTAATCATGTTGTTTAGCACATTCTTGACACATTAACCATCAGCACACCAATGGGTTTTGATCATAATGAGCTGCGTGTCTCAAACTCTTCATATAGTCTCAGCAGAACATTTAATTCAACCATTTCAAAATGACAGATATCACTCAGTCTCCCACAACACACTGCAGTCCCATTCTCAGCAGCATGCCTATCTTTGCCAGAAGTACGGGAAGTGTAGCAGAGTCATGATCGTTCTTCGGCCTTCAAAATCATGGCGCTTACATTCGGAATTTCCTGAGAGTTCACTCCATCGTAGACGTTCACTTCGCATTGAAACGGTTCCGTTGCTACAATGGACAAAAGAGTGGCATGCGATACGTTCAGAGAAAGTTCAATACCGTTCTAGTTTTTATTGAAGATCAGTGGAAAGCATGACCGCCGTCCCCATCACCAGCAGATATGCAGACGATTATCAAAGGTATCAGTAAAACCGAAGTGCAATGGGAAAGACTCAGCTCACATCCCGGACAGACAAATACACAGGAACCCTTGATACATCGCTATCCCTGACAAGTCTGACACGAACATGTCGCTATGATAAGGATTGCAACCATCATTCGACAACCTATTATGTCACGGTAGACATCAGATGCTGGAGATCTGAAATAATTGTTTAAGAAAAAAACGGCAATGCAGCGAAAACAGATCCTAAAAACACAGTTTTCGAATGGCACGCGTTTTTTTTATGCAGCTAATTGTGTTGTTGTTTCTGTACTCAGCAGGCCTTTGTCCACCGTGTGTTCAATGCAGGGAAGTCCAATAGATTCCCTATCACTTTCTCACTTATGGGTTGTTCTTTCATCACCCCCGGTGGACTTTAATCTCTTGATCTATGTCAATCGTCCTTCGATAGAAATAATAATTTAATCGTCGCTGCCAAATAAATAAACGTTGCCAATTATTTAATAATAATTATTAAATAATCAATAATTAAATTATAATTTAATCTGCTGAATGAATTTCCTGTTTTGAACAGATCACTATACCGTCGGATCTGGAAGCAACAGTCTCCTCACCCAGAAATAAAACAGACCCGAAAAATTGTTTTTAGTATCAATAATTCGCGTTTATATTTCAGTAACTGAGGTGCTCATTTAATGTAAACAGATATTTTACTCCGTTCTGCAGCTTCTCCCTAAATTTCCTCTGTGTCAGTCCATAGAGACACGTGTTGGTGCAGGTACTGAGAAATTGCAAAATATACCCAGATGGTTGTAGGATATATCTCGACGCTCTGATGTGTCTGTCTGGTAATAATAGTTTTCCGCTTGCCAGTTCATAGAGTGCACAAAATAGGGCAACAACAGTAAATCGAAATTAGCTGATAGAACGAACAAGGAAATCACTGACTTTCTCTGGTTCTCCAACTCTGGATCCCTCTGATTCTTGCTGCTGTTCCGCAGTCCCTGGCGGACTCGATTGGCTGCTATAATGAGTCTAACAGTTAAAGTATTAAACAACAGAATTAAACAGTTATTTACAAAATATGTTGTTATCTCCTTACGGACCCAGATTCGTCAGCGCAAATTGATCTGCACAGTAAAACTAGTGTTCAGATGGGGTCACTACCTGGAGCCGCCGTCAGGTGACCAGTCCGTCTGCGCTAACGAAATGCCATGCAGATGGCCTATCAGACTGAAACTCCGTCAGCGACGGACAGCTGAGTTCTCGCTAGTTTCACGCTCTGAAGTCAACCGACAGGAACGGCAGCTGGAGGCTGAGCTCAGAACAGTGCGCCTTCGGATGATGGCCGGATACAAAGGAGAGGGCATCCAGAGCAATCTCTATCGTTTTAATGGGGTTGGCGACTTGTGAGGAACGGCACATTTATTGGAAAGATTCGTTTTAATTTCAATTTTCTAGAAGCTATTATTTTGCTTTAAATTATCTAACTGCTGTTGTGTCACTTTTCAGATGAATGTATTCAAAAGTTGCATCTGTAAAACACCTTGAAGCAGTTATATCTGATTCCAGAGATATTTGGAGACGATGTGGCAAGCCTTTTAACGTCACAAGATGTTAGACAAGTCTCAGGCATATTCGGAGACAGGGAGACACATCATCCCCGTTAAAGTGAGCCGTCAATATGTGACGGTTCCGCTTGTGGAACGGAAATACTATCGACATTCCCAGGGCTCGGGAAGCCGTAGTGCAGAAAAGATCAATCTGGTGAGCGGACATCGCGCAGGACGTGAAAGGCACAAGTTCCCGGGAGAGGAGTGATGAGTGAAACAATTGTGGGAACGAACATGTTCATAGAAAATCTGTTAGAAATGTTAAGCAATGCACAACCATATCGGTCGATATCACCAGTATCGTTTCATTAGATGGTAAATGTAGAGAACAAGAAACGAAACACCAAATGATCGAGGTGGTTCAAGTAATGGGACACAAATTATACTCCCTCTCCCTGTGGAGGAAGGAACTATGAGTCGCGCTTGAAAGGACAGTCACCGACTGGGAAACAGCTGCAGACGCTGTTTCGAAGACAACCCTATTCTTGTTTGGAGAAACATATATAAATAATTGACAGACCTAACTACTCGGTTTTAAAGAAAAATAAAATCATATTTGATGTCCCTGGCTGTACTTGTCAACTATCAGCGAGGGCACAAAAAAGGGTCTGATTTGTTGACGGAACATCAAATCGCTGTTGGGTCACTTGGTGGTCCCACTTCCGTCTGCTGTAAAATCACACAGTGCCACAGGTTAATTCAAACGCGTTCATTTAGCAATATATCACTAGGGACATATCCTCTTTCTCTCAGGTCGAGTCCGCAGCTGAGTTCTCCGAGGTACAGAGGGGACAGATATTCATACAAATATTGTCACACACACTTTAATGAGTCAGGCGCGACGGTTCTGGGTTGAGAAGCAAAGAAACAAAGGACAACTGCGGAGAAACACAGAACAGCATCGCACCCAAGGGTCCGTTAATCGGTTTGCAATCAAGAGACACAAAGATAGCTGTCACACTCACTGTTTGGGACAGCTTTCCCATTTCCTGTTAAGTGTAACCATCATCCTTGCAGCTTAACTTGATTGCAACCTAGTTAAGTCCCGGACACAGCAATTATCACTCAGCACCCAGCCCAGAAAAAGTGTTTTTTTCTGCCCTGGCCTGCCAACCACCTTAAAAATCAGTATTTCGTGTCGCCACAGTTTCCATTCGTTCTATGATATGAATACAGTTATAGTTTATTAATCCTTTACTTCCTCAAGGGCTCCAGCAGAATAATAAACACGGCGACGATTACACGTATTACACGTTGCTGGCGAAGAGGTGATGATTCTGACCACAATACAATATTTTCCGGTAAGTCACACGGCGCCAGCTTCTGGAGTCACCCTGCACGGACACTGATGAAGGTGACCGCATTCAAAAGTATCTGGCGAGAACTGTGCTCCATCCTTCCAGATGGAGACGGCAAACCGGGACAACCGTTCTCTTCGGAGTTCCAGTCCAATGCACTTGCAATTGCTCTGATTTCATTGGTACCTGTTCTTATCTAATGTAAAAAAACATAAATGGACTCCGCTGGAAGCACTCCGTATTTCAGGCTCCATCTATGGAAACAGAAATAAAGATAACGTCTCAAATCGAAAAACCTTCGTAGGATTTGGCAAGGAGAAAGTAAAAATGTTCGCATTGTCAGCAGGGCGGGCAGGGATGTGAACGTCCTGTATCTAATAGGCGAAGCTTGCGTGGCCATGAAACGATGTCACCTGGTTTTCGGTTAATGGGAGTACATAAGTATTGTTCATAAACCTAACAAATGAGGGCAGTTATAGAATGAGAACGCAGGGTAATGAATGTAAACGTTGTGAAATGTAGAGCTGCCATACATGCCCAGCATATTCGGGTGTGCTGATGGAGAGAACAATCCTGAGCCATTTTCACTGATAGACGACTTGGCCATTTTTTGTACGTACAGAGAAAGCGAATGACCTGACGTATAGGGCTCATTATCGAGTCCGGAAGGATGCAATGGACTAGGACGGACGACCATCGGCTTTTCTTAAAACCTGATGCTCGACCATCATACAAGGGCATAGACAGGAATATGTGGAGGATGTGGGTTGGTGAATTAAAGTGGCAGGAAACAGAAAGTTCAAGTCTCATATTACTGAGTCGTCATTCGTTGCTGATAGGGTATTTGACAGTAATGGAGGACCTGCATGTAATGGGTTTTGTCTGAGACTAACACGGTCTATTTTGCAGATGAAGCTGAAGAGACCTTTCTCCCTCAAATGCCAGTGTTTCTTAAATTCTCTATCCCACAGGTCTAAGGAGGCAGAAACTGAATATCTTCATGACCGAGAGAGACGGGTTATTGTAGTAGAGGTGATCCAGGTGCTACGGGGAGAAGTTTTCAGTGCTCTCACAACTCTCATATTCCATAACGATAGAATGAAGTCATTCAGCCCATTGATTCCAATGAACCCAGTGACCCCATTCCCCCACTGTAACAGATCCAGATCAGAACAGTAACTAACAGTGCAGCGTGCGTGTAATACTGAGTGTCCGACCACAATTTCAATGGTCAGTATTGATCCAACTCCTGCAGGGATGGACTCGAGATACTTCTGGTAATCTGAGACTCGGACCATCTCGGACATTGGAATTGTTGGACAGCTGGATATTCTGGATTTTATTAACGGCCGTCAATGCTCAACAGTCCGTCTTACTAATCGAACAGTATCATTCTTCACGATGTTTTGTAAATATGAATCACCAGCGGTTTTCGTGAACTTCCTTCCCAAGATTACAGCGGCCGCACTGGCAGTGATTAGCAGAGGGCAGCGTGAGCAACTGTAATTGGAACGCAACGTGGTGCAGATGGAGGCATTGAGGGGCGGCGGAAAGGGGTGAGATGGGGAAGGAGAGCGACCTAAACGAAGAATAAATCAAATTGTCTTTCGAAAGGTGTTTCCGATGGTTTGTGTTTTACTCTGATTATCAGTCGCATAACTACTGATGACTCCAGTTGTTTAAATGTGAACATATTTAGCTGCGGGAAAGGTGTTTCATCTCATATTTTAGAGTGGCCACGTTACGTGCTACAGTGGAATCTCCACCAGCAATCGCAGAATGATATCATCAGTAATGTTAGAGTAGCGACGACACCCTCCTTGTCAGAGTGCTGGCACCATCGGTTCTATTGAAATGTGACCGCGATCAGGACTGGATCACAAGCTATGATATTGGTTGGATCCTGCAGCCTTCAGCTTAGGTAAGAATCATAAGGGTCACTGTTAAGATGAGTAATCACGAGTAAAGTGAAGGCAAGAGCAATAGCAACAACGTTAAAGTCAGCTTATCGCCGGAGATTCCTACAGTGTAAAACAGATCCAATAATAGAACGGAGAAGTGACGTACCTCTGAATCACTGTGAGGCACCAAGAAGCTCAGGTCGCCCTGGAGGGATGTTACCTGCAGGGATTGCGGAGCAATTAACGACAGTTATTGTACAACCTGTTTCTCTCTGACCGAGTATCCGTGTTTGCTATAAAGCCGGAGAGTTCCGAGCTCGCAGTCATAATCTGATGTGAGCTACAAGACGGGACAGAATTCGAACAATCGTAGAAAATGTATCTCCCTCCGATTCTCCAAATGCAAGATATTTGCTACCCAATTCTGGCAGTCATTGGAGTCCCCGGTAAGTCAAAAAGCGCATCGTCTGACAGCTCTTGAACATCTGACACTGCATTGTCTTTTTAAATGCAACGGGTTCCAATGATGCACAACGATGTACATAGTATATTAAGTTGTTTAATAGCTGCAGAATGCCCTGTTGTCCTCAGGGCCGATGAGGAGCCATCCGTGTGGGCACGTCCTAGGAGCACAATGTCCCCTACGTAAACAAGTAAATGAGGATCCTTATCTCTGATTTCCACAACAGAGGTTCTTGCAGTGAGGAAGGGATTATAAATGGCGTCGATTCCTAAGTAGAAAGTCATCTTTGTTAACCAGGGATTCCCTCGGACTGTGGCCGCAGGAGTGCAACAAGAGCGCACTGATCAGGGGATTTTGTGGGAAACGAGCACTGTGGCCCGTTGGTTCCCTCACTCATTTGGAATCCAGAAGGCAGGACAACTTTCCGCCGCAGCTTCTGCGAATTTACAGGAGCCACATAGATTTTAATTTCCTCTGTATTTGTTAAGAACAAGAGACACTTAGTATCAATACTTTTGATAATAAACCCACCCCTGACTGTTCACGGATAAATCTGATCACTGACGTACCCTGAAGTGGCACAGACCTCCTTACTGGTCTTCTCTATAAGTGACTTCAGTCCCACCTGATTCCTCAATGCTTTTCAGATTAGGTAGAACTACGAACGGACAACGAGCTGGACTCGACAAGAACGCCCACCTGCCGTGAATTAATGAATATAATCGATTAGTTTGCAGTTTGGTCCCAATATTCCTTGCTTACCGCGGTTGCAAATAACCCGCTCATGCACTGTTAGATGCGACACCCGCCAGAAATTATAAGAAAGGACGCAATCTACTCTGAATGTTTTGCTATTACCTCAGCTGGATGTCTTACTTGAACACCTGTCCTGCTGGTAATTGCTCAGAAATTATTTGAGTGTTTGACGATGCCTGGTTCTCAGTGCCGCTCTGCCACCAGCGCCACAGAATAATTCACGCAACTAGTCTAAGCAGATGGACAGGAGAATATTTGCCCCTTTACTGACGACTTTTCCATTACAGCTAATTTGCTGACAATTATCATTCTCTTCCGAGGGAACTGCGGTCTTTCCAAATGTATCGGCGCCTACATGATGATCATGGCAGTGTCAGATTTATCGGTCATCATTTTCAATGTCGTTCTCATCGAAATTTTAATTAAACGTCTGCCACACACATTTCTGAATCACACGAACTTCCTTATCGTCAATTTGTACCTGATGACTGTAAGTCTGAAAATCTCACAGTGGTATACTGTCGCCTTCACCATTGATCGATATGTTGCCATGTGCTGTCAGAAGTTTAAAACAAAGTACTGCAGATTGAAAACAGTGAGAATCCTTGCAGCAGTAATTCTGATCCTGATTTCCTTGGAGAATATCCCCCAATTGTTTGTATTTCAACCTCTAAGAATAATTGGCAACATTTCTTGGGGTTATGAATTCAGACGGGATGCCTTTAACTCGCCAGCATATGTGTTGTTCACCCGACTGAAATCATTTCGAGATTTAATCTGCGTCTTTGGTTCGATATTTCTGTTTAATGGCTTGACCGTCCGACATATCTTGGTGTCCAGCAAATCCCGAAGGGGATTTCGGAGTCAAAGAAGTGAGAATAGTCGTGACACAGAAATGGAGAGCAGACGAAAATCCATAATATTACTATTCAGTGTATCGGGCAGCTTCATGATACTGTGGCTGCCAGCAACTGTGACCAATTTTATCGCTGGTCTAACCATGCATCATGATCGCGACTATTCTTCTCCAGCATATATCGCTGCTCAAACTGGAGCTCTGCTGGTGCGCCTGAGTTCCTGCACAAACACGTACCTTTATGCAGTGACCCAAAGGAAATTCAGGGAGGAACTGAAGATATTGTTAAAGTTTCCTTGGATATTTATTCCGGCATTGACCAAGAAAACTGCTCATTCGAACCGATCCTTCCTGTCCTAAGTGGAGTTCAATTCCAGCTGGTGTCTTTGTTACAACAGCCAACATTCTCTCCCGAATACGGTCCGTTCTTGTGAAAGCGAGTGATATATAATTAATGGGATTATTGCTCCCATAGCTCGAGTAATTGACACCGTCTCATCGGTGAACCATAATGATAAGGAATAAGTTAATATTAACGGAAAATGTTTTAAATGTGCAGAATAGACAGGAGTTTTGCCTTTAAGGCGGAAGTTTCATCAGCGCCACGGCGGAAAACAGGCGGAAATTAACACAAGAGTTGCAAGTGTTATACTGCGCCAGAGCGACCTGTGTTCCACCTTGGCCGACTGTAAAACAGCCAACACAAGCAATCAGTTCCATGCCGATACATCTTTCCTAATCTGTACCTTGTTGGAAACTGAAACAACGGGGAATCGGGGCATTTTTCTCGCAATCCTGACGGCTCGGCACACTCTCAGGAACTGATGCTGGAATGGAGAACGTGAACAATGATTTTTCAATCATAAGTGGAAGCACGCAAATTTAGGAATAAAGTTATATAGCCCCGCTCCAGGTCCTGTGTTATTTTACCTTACGTTATCCTGTTGTCTTTTTAATGTTGTCATGTTGGCCTTGGGCGGAAATTCCTCGGGAAGATGTCATTTCCTTCGGTACACTTGGGGCGTTGCATTATTGTTGTAGTACAGATGTCTGTGCGTACTCTAGCCCGGGCACCACGCAATAAATACAAAGTTGATTGTTAGTTTCAGCTCCAGCTTCCAGCCCGTTCCCCAGAACTACGGACTGCTCTATAGTCCAAACTGCCACCCATTTCAGACTCAACTATGCACAATCACTGAGCATCAAAGAGTCCCTGGATTAAGGGAGCCGAGGTTTTCACCCTGTTTCATTTCACACGGAGAAATATCATCATAACATTAACCCTGTCTCAGACTCCTGGGACTGAACATCACCAAGAGCTTGTCCTGGTCAAATCATATAGATTCAACGGCGAAGAGAGCTCACCAACGCCTCTACATCCTGAGAAGGCTAAAGAAATTTGGAATGTTCCATTTGACTCTCGACAATTTATACTGATGCACGATAGAAAGCATCCTATCTGGATGTCTCACTGCATGGTACCGCAACTGCTCTGCCCAGGACCGCAAGAATCTGCAGAGAGTTTTGGACACAGCACAGTGCATCACGGATACCAGCTTCCCCTCCTTGGACTCTGTGTTTACCTCTCGTTGCCTTGATGAAGCAGCCAACATAATTAAAGACCCCACCCACCCGGGACATTCTCTCTCTTCTCTCCCATCAGGTATAACATACAGAAGCCTGAGGGCACGTACCACCAGACTTAAGGACAGCTACTTCTCCACTGTGATAAGATTATTGAACGGTTCCCTTATACAATGAGATGCACTATGATCTCATGATCTACCTTGTTGTGACCTTGCACCCTATTGCACTGCATTTTCTCTGTAGCTGTGACAAATTACTCAGTACTGTAATTGTTTTTACTTGTACTACATCAATAAACTCTGTACTAACCCAATGTAACGGCACTATGTAATGAATTGGCTTGTACGATCGGTCTGCAAGACACGTTTTTCACTGTACCCCGATACAAGTGATAATAATAAACTAATTCCAATACTTACTTTACGACCAGTTCAACATCTTTCCTGAACGCCAAGAAGTTTACCCCGATTCTGTCGAATCTTTTCCCGCAGGATATCGCGCACGCCCCAGTGTTCGATACTGGGAACCATCCGTGGACAGTCTAGGAATGAAGAATATATCTCCCATTTTGTTGGTGAGCAAAATTATCCGCAGTCGTTCAGATCTGCTGTGGTCTCCCAATCCCAATATAGTTGTCCTGTCATTTACTCTATCCCCAACAACCTTCTAATAACATTGAGGTGGAAGCTGTCCTTGAGCCTGCCGATACCTTCTTTCAGGCTTCTGTATCTTGTGCACGATGGGTGGTGGGAGGAGAGAGAATGTTCGGGTGGGTGGGCTGCTTGATTTTGCCTGCTGCTTTGTGCAGGCAGAGAAAAGTGTCGACAGAGTCCATGGAGTGGAGGCCCGTCTCCGTGATATGCTGAGCTGTGCCCACAAAGGCATTGCAGTTTCTTGGGTTGACGGGCAGAGCAATTGCCATACCAGGTTCTGGTACATCCGAATAAGATATATTCTATGGTGCATCGATAAAAAATATGGTGGGAATCAAAGGGGACATGTCAAATTTGTTGAACTGTCAGTCTGAGTTATCACCGCGTTGATATTTCATGAATATCAAATATTTCATGCCATAAGTTCAAGAGAGTAAGAGGGCGGAGGGGGCTTTAGCGGCTCGGCCAGAAAAAAAATGTGCTGGGAAGCTGAAAGACCTGAAGGTGGATAAACCATCTGGACAAGATAGACTGCACCCAGAGTCTTGAAAGAGTAGTTGAAGAGATTCTGGAGATATTAGTCGTGATCACCAGTGCGTTACTGGAGTCGGTATGGTCCTATTGAAATGTGAATTCGCAATTGTTACACCGATCTTTAAGAAGGGAGGGAGGCAAAGACAAGAAATTGAAGGCCATTTAGCCTGACTTTGGTGGTTGGTAAAAGTTATCAAAGATGAAATTTCGCAGTATTGGGAAGTACTTTGTTACGAACCAGCAACAAAAGAAACACACCGAGACATGTATAAGTGTAAACATCTACTTTATTAATAACTACTTATGATAATAAGTAAAATAAAAGTAAGAATGTTAGAAGTAAAAATGTTAAACCCCGAACATTAACTTCGACGTGTCTGCCACACCCTAGAGCATCCATGCCGTGGTCGTCCACACCAACTACCTGTTTCCTTCTACAGGTCAACAACCAAGTGAACTCCACTTCTTCATTTCGACGTGTCTACCACACCCTAGAGCATCTAATACCATGGCTATCCACCCCAAATACCTGTTTTTCCTCCACGTTACCGACAAAGTGAACTCTACTGGATTACTCTCAACAATCCATACATGGATTGCAGTGACAGTCACAGTTATTGTTCCTCATCCATCGATAGAGAAAACAAGCAGGTTAGTGACTCTCTCCCTCTCTCATTCTTGTCTCTCCCTCTCCTTCAGACTGACTCCTGCTGGCTGTTCCAACAACAATGTCATGATGTTCTTTATCTCCTGTTGACGTAAGCACGCCACACACACATACTATCCAAAAGGGACCTCACTAATTGTATCCTAGTCCGTAACAATGCACATGCGATTAATAAAGATATCTTATCCCATCCTCCTACATCCAAAAGACGTGCAGGTTGGTGAGATAATTGGCCACTGTACATTCCCCCAAGTATATAGGTAAGTGGTAGAATCTGTGGAGAGCTGATGAGAATGTGGAGAGAATATAAATGGGACTGACGTAGAATTAGTGTGAATGGGTGGTTAATGGTCAGCGTAGACTCGGTGGGACAAAGGACCTGTTTGCATGCTGTATCTCTCCATAACTACGACTCCATGAGCTACACTGAAGTCCTCATAATGACTTTCTTTTCATAAAAGGCACGAGTTAAAGAAAATACCATACCAACTTGCAGTGCATTCAGACATGTGACATAAAATATGAAGGTGCCTGTTGCTCATTGTCAAATATTTTCTTTGTACAAATCTTTTTTTCACACTGCTGTGTTGTTTATGAAGTCCATGAAAGAAGATACCTAACATTTTACCAATCCGTTTGTTTAACTGCTACCTAAGTTCACTCTTCAACCTTCAGTTCAACGTTCCCAATTCCACACACATCCTCAGGGAGGGAGGGAAGATCAGGCTAGAACAGAAGCAGATTTAAACAGGCCAAAGTTTCCTGGTTAGTGAGGTGGAATCAGAAAGGGACGCAAACTTGAATGAGTAACCAGATTGGCATGTGGTTTACATTGTGAAGGAGGAGAGATTCAGGCAGGGGAATGCAGCTGCCTGCGGTCCACAGTAGACTCGAGTTGGGGAAT
>JARFYF010000076.1:163484-180406 GCA_030265395.1 Rhina ancylostomus
CAGTTGCTGCCTGTGTTTGTCCTGAGGAAGTATCCTGACTCCAGTCTTGTATCGGTGTGCCACATTTGGGTTCTCTGTGAGCTTGCTATTTGATCAACATTGTGACAGTGTTTGGAAAGTTAAAATCCTCGACTGCGACGAGCCTGTTATTCTTCCAGCTCTGCACAAGCACCATGTATATTTATTCATTTAATTCCAGGTGACTGTTTGGGGGCCATGAAAACAATCCCAACTATGTGACCATCCCTTCCTTATTTCTCAGTTCCAACAGTAAAGCCTCACTGGGTATTCCTTCATCAATTTCATCTCTGACTACTGCTGTGACATTCTCCTTAATCCAAAATGTAACCCGCCCTCTTCTTTCCACCGCTTCTATCCCACCGAAAGCACCTGTACCCTGGAACGTTCAGCTCTCAGGGTAACAATAATCAAGACTGTGAGTTCAGGAGTCGATCTCATCGTATAAGGGAAACCTTCAACAGTCTCATAACAGTGGGATAGAAGCAGTCCTTGAGCCTGCTTGCACGTGCCCTCAGGCTCTCGTATCTTCTGCATGATGGGAGAGTGGCGAAGGCAGAATTATCTGGGTAGGTGTCGCCTTTGCTTATGTTGGTTGCTTTACCAAGGTATCGATAGAAACTCTGCCGTTCCCTGCTGTCCCGGGCAGAGCACTTGTCACACCAAGCCGTCATGCATCCAGATAACATTTTTTAATGGCGCATCGACGAAAGTTGGTGAATATCAAAAGAGACATTCCAAATTCCTTTAGTCTCCTGAATAAGTAGAGGCGCTGGTATGCATTGTTGGCAGTGCAGTCCACCTGATTGTACCATGACAAGCTACTCGTGATTTTCACTCCAGGTAAAATGAAGCTCTCTTACACCCTTGACCTCAGAACCGTTGATGTAGTTAGGTGTAAGTACACCACCCGCTTTCCTGAAGTCAACAACCTGCTCTTTTACGTTACTGACATTGAGGGAAAGGTTGTTGTCATGACACCATGTCACTAGGCTCTCTATCTCCTTCCTGTACTCCGACTCATCCTTATTTAAGATACAGCCAACGACTGTGGTATCATCCACAAACTTGCCGATGGAATTTGAGCACGAGCTGGCCAAGCATTCACGCACGTATAGGCCGTAGACCAGTGAGCTGAGGACGCAGCCTTGTGCAGAAACAGTTTTGAGAATAATCGTACTAGAGGAGTTGCTGCCTATTCTCACTGATTTAGCTCTGTTGGTCAGAATGCCGAGGATCCAGTTGCAGAGGGAGTCTCACGTCCCAGGTCTCCGAGTTTGGCGAGAAGTTTGCTTTTACATGGCATCGAAGGCGGAGCTGTAGTCAATAAACCACAGTCTAACGCAGGTGTCTTCACTGTCCATGCTCCAGAGATGAGTGTAGGATCAGGGATATGGCGTCCACTATTGACCTGTTTCAGCCGTAGGCGAATTGTGATGGCTCGAAATTTTCCGGGAGGCTGGAGTTAATGTGTGCCATGACCAGCCTCTTGAAGCGCTTCATGATGGCGATTGTCAGGTTCACAGGCCCATCGTTAATAAGTCATGTTAACTTGTTTTTTTTCTCTCTCGGGTAAAGGGATGGTAGAGGTCTTCCTAAAACTGGTGCGATCCTCAGATTGAAGCAGGGAGAGGTTAAATGTGCCTATAAATACCCCGACAGCTGATAAACACGATATCTGAGGACACGGCCAGGGACGCCATTAAGGCCAGATGCGCTCCCAGAGTTCACTGTCCGGAAGACTGATCTTACGTCCTTCATGCTGATCACGGGTTCAGTTGCATTGGAGGCTGCCAGGGTGGGTGGTAGCAAACCAATCCCCTTCTGTTTGAAACACAGATAGAGATGACAGTCAGAGACTGTTTCGCAGAGCGACAACGGCTGACATGAGGGAGAGGGGCATAGCTTTAAGATTATTACCGGAAGATATATAAAGGATTTCACGGGTTAGTTTTTTACACAGAGACTGGTAAGAGCGTGGAACACACTACCTGCAGACGTTGTGGGGGTAGATACATCAGGGATATTTCAGAGATTCTTAAGTAGACTCATGAATGATAGCGAAATGGAGAGCGACGTGGAAGGAAAGCGTTGCACAGATCTTGGAGCAGGATCAAATGTCGACACAACATTGTAGACCTGTACTTTGCTGTAATGTTCTATGTACTATGTTCTTAAACGTGCACAGAATGTGTTAAGCTCATTAGGAATGGATCTGTCGTTTTTGACCATGCTGCCCGATTTCGGTTAGCATGTAAGCCATGCTGCAAACGACGGCTGGTCTGGGATTCCATTTTCAATCTGTATTGTCTCTTGGAGTTCCTGATAGGTTCATGGAGATCGCCTCAACTTCTGGTAAAGGTTGTGGTCAGCTGATTGGAATGCGGCAGTCTGAGACTTCAGTAAGAAGTCAATCTCCCGGTTATCCAAGGTTTCCGGTTTGGAAACACCATGTTGTTCTCTTTGGTGCACAGTCCTTAATACAGCTGCCTATAAAGTCCATAGTGGTGTGTGACATACTCATCAACGATAGCAGATGTGACTTTGAACGTGGACCAGTTCACTGACTTAAAGCCGTCGCGTAGAATCTCATCTATTCCTCAGACCAGCACTGCACGATTTTCTGTGCATGATCCGCCCATTTCATTTTCTGTTCGTTTGCGGGGAGGAGCAGCACAACCTGGTGGTCTGATTTACTGAAGTGAGGCGAGGGGTGGCTCGGAAGGAATCTTTAATGATTGTACAGCTGTGGCCAAGGGTGTTGGAGCCACCAGTGGCTCCAACACAAGAGACGAATTGACAAGAGACAATTGGTATTACTTTGGTAACACACTCATGAGGTTGTCGTGGTTGAAGCCACCTGCAATAATGAAGAGGGCCTCAGAACATCCTATCTCAAGGGTGTTTACCAGAGGATATAGTTCATTGTGTGCAGGCTTCGTGTCCGTCAGGTGTGGGATGCAGACTGCCATCACGATAGCTGAAGTGAACTCCTGTTGCATGTACTACGGTCGGCACATCATAATTAGTTTTCCAGGATGGATGAACAGGAGGTCTCCAAGACCGTCACGTACGAGCACCATTACTTATTCACTAACAAGCAGAGCCCTGCGCATCTAACTTTGGCCGAGGACACTCTGGTTTCCATTCGCTGATTTTAGCAGCCCATGATACAATCATGTGAAGCAGGTATAAGCCACATTTCGGTGAGTCATAGCACACAGCAGTCCTCCTGTTTCCTTTGGTCGGCCATTATGCCCTTGGTTCATCATCTTTATTCCCTATGGCCTGGAGCTTAGCAGGCAGTTTGCTCGGGAGAGGGTCTTGTGCAAACGCTGTTTCAGTCTCATCTAAAGCCCAGCCCACTCATCATTATTCCGAAGAAAGTGGCTGCGACTCATCTGTCCTGGCAGTCCTGGAATGGAGCCACCTGGTAAGTGATTGCTTCAGGACATACCTGGAAGACCTGGAGCGGATTCTGGAGTACAGAAAGAAAAGTTAAAATGGGATCCAGAATGTGGCGTTCTGGATTCAGAGAGTCACAAAACACAAAAACAGGCCCTTCGGCCCAACACGCCTAAATCTAAGCTGGCCCCTTTGGCCGGCGTTTGGAGCGTTGAATATTGGGAGTGACCCGATTGAGGACGGTGAAATCACCACGGGTATAGACACAGTGAACGCACGTTGTCCTTTTCCCAGGGAATGGAAGTTAAAACGAGAAGACATTGGTTGAAGATCAGAAGGGACACATGGACAGGAATTGAGGGGCGAAAATTAAATGAGCTACACGAGAAAGTAGTTGTGGCAAGTACAACATAAAACACAGTTGGATAAGAACACGTACAGGAAACATTTAGCGGCTTATTGGCTGAATAGGACTACGGTCGACGCTAGCATAGACCATTTGAGCTGAAGGGAGCTTGATGGCATGGTGTCATGACAAAAAAACTTCCCTTCAAAGTCAAAAAAAGAGCTGGTCATTGACTTCAGGAAATTGGGCGGTGTGCATGCACTTGTCTACATTAACGGTCCTGACGTAGAGAGGGTTGAGTACTTCAAGTGCCTGGGAGTGAACTGCACTAATAGCCTTTCCAACACAAATCAAGCAGATGTCATGACCAAGATATCTCACCGGCGCCTCCATTTCCTGGGGAAGATAAAGAAATCTTTTATGTCCCCTGTGAAACTCACTGACTTTTATCGATGCACCATAGAAAACATCCCATCTGGATGCATCAGGGCTTGGTACGGTAACCGCTTTGCTCAGGACCGCAAGAAACTATAGAGAGTTGTGGACACAGCCCAGAGTGTCACGGAATCCAGCTTCTCCTCTTTGGACTCTGTCTTTACTTCTCACTGCCTTGTCAGAGCAGCCAGAATAAACAAAGACCCTACCCAACCGGTCATTCTCTCTTCTCTCCTCTTCCATCAGGTCGAAGATACACATCTCAGGAGTCTTAGGGAACATACCACCAGGCTTAAGGCAGCTTCTATCTCACGGTGATAAAAGTATTGAACGATTCCTTTATACGATGAGATGGACTCTGAATTCACGATCACACTTGTGACCTTGCACCTTATTATCTACCTGCATGTTTATTTTCTCAGTGACTGTGACACGTTACTCTGTACTGTTACTGTTTTCTCCTGTATGACATCAATGCACTTTTTACTAACTCAATGCAACTGCACTGTGTAATGAATTGACCTGTACGATCACTATGCAAGACAAGATTTTCACTGTACCAGTACCTAAACCAATATGGCTCGGGAAAGCCAATGAATAAGGCAAAAGATATCCTCACAAAGATAACTCGAACAACTGGGTCCAGAAAGTTGACCAGGCTCATTCGATGTGGATATGTACACATACACAGGACATCAGGAAAATGTGGTTCGGCTTAGATGTTGACTTCTTTCCCAGGGCATGGTCAATCCTTGCCCGTGAAACTTTTCATTTTAACAGTAGTGCAATTACTGACTTGTCTGCTGCCGATACATTACGACCAAGGAGACGAAACGTCTTTGTTGAGGTCACCGGGAAGCCATGGGGTGCCTTACATTGGGTGACACAGGTGCTCTGATACTAAAATACCAGGACTGTTTAACTGTGGCTGGAGATGAGAGATCACTAGCCTGTGGAAATCAGAAACTGGCTTCGGGAGTGGCAATCCTTGAATTAATGACAGCCCCCACCCCCCCGGACCCATGCTGCACACTCCTCCTGGTATGTCCTGTCACATGTTTTTACTGTGGTCACTGATCCTCAAGTACACAGGACAGCGATGGATTGCGGGTTGGTAATGGGTAGATGATCATTGTAAACTGTGGTTGTTGGCATGTGGAGCAACAGGATATTGAGGAATTCAGGTCAAGGTGGATCCGCGGGAGAAATGGAAGGCCACTCTTTCGGATGGAGACCTTCAACTGCGGAATAAGTCCAGCTCGGTGAGACAAATAACACCAGGAATATGACGGACGTGCGACAAACTGACAGACCTGATGTAACTTAGTCAAAATCAAAATAATGGGGATGTTGAAAAATCCGAAATAAATTCAGAACCTGGTTATACTGTCATGATCTTTGAATTATCAAGAGAATATTCGGTTCCTGTTCTTGAACAGAACTCATGCAGTGGATAATGTCATCGACCTGCCACTCCATTTCCCGCCTAACCTGAAATTCTCCACTTCCAGCTGGAATTCGGGATCAGAGTGACGGGAAAACTATCTGCCAGTGTCAGAAAAATTGTGTGTCAATACCGCAGCAAAAAGCACCAGGTTTGAAAGGCATACGGGTCTAAGTTTTCTGGTGACAGGGAACTGGACATTCTTACCGTTGTGATAGGGAACCGGATATTACTACCACAGTGATATAATGGGCAATCTGTAATTGAAACACTGGGCACAAAGCTCAAAGATGTTCATGAATTGCAAGCTCAGGCAAGGATGAAAACACTGATGCCTGGGAGAGGGGTAGTGTCAGGGAACATTGGACTGGACCAGCAGTTACTGGAGTCAAGAACAAAACAACCTTATGGACACGTAGAATATCCTGAAGGAATGCAAATCACAACTGCAGATGCCGGAAATCTGACGTAAAAACGGAACATGTTGGGAATATTCAGGTAAGGCAGGGTCAGAAGACAGGAACAGAGCATATGGTTCAAGCCTCTCTGAACCGCAACTGAACCACCTCTTTTGAATTTCACACCATGGTCCGTTTGAAATCAACTAAGGTCTCCTATTGGCCATAAAACTTGACAACACTTGGGTTAACATTGACAACAGGCTGCAGTACAAAGACCCAAGAGTGTGAACAAAGATCTGAAAACCGAATTTGAACTTTCGAAGGGGCGTCAACACACGAGGCCAATTTATTTTGGTGTGAGCCTGTAATGAAAAAAAAACTCTGAAGAACTCCTGATCAGAATTTAACGATAGATAATCGTAAACTGTGTCAGACATGGGGCCAACCGGGTAACACATACGGTCGCCTTGAAAGAACAAAGGGTAATGTACGTACACAAGCTTAAGCCCATGCATTTTGATGGAATCTGAACCACGTTAAATTCAGAGGAGCAAGGAAAACGTTTATGAATTCAACTCATGGGACATCTCAGTACCTTTGGATTAGAAATGAGTAAGGCACTTGCAGCATCACAGCTCCGGTCCCGAGATATTCTGGACCTTGAAACCAACACAAACTAGTCATCACTTCAGAGACAAGGGGGTGTGGAGAATTGATTGAAAAACTTACATACCTCTTCAAATGGTTTGAACCAAGTATAAACTGAGAGATGGCACAACATACTAGTCACTGCAAGGAATAGTGATGGGGATTAGAGCACAAGTTTCAATCAAAGCAACAGGCACCATGATCTACCTGGCCTCTTTAGAGACCATCAAATGACAACGTTATAGAACTGGTAGGGTAGATGTGCACACCTCACCCAACACCCTGGTAATTCCTCTTTTGCAGGACCACCCTAATCCAATAGTTGCACTCCCAAATCAGCACAACCCCACTCCCACAGCGTGCCATTCACCAAGCAGGACTTCAACACCCACACGCCTTATCAGAGAGAGGATATTTCACCTGAACAACAGAATGCAATCAAATGCTGTAGTGGATAAAGGCAACTGACGTGGACTAGGGGATGAAGATGTGGGCCAGATGAAACTGGCAGTTACAAGTGTGGTCAATACTGAAGGATAGGAACAGCAAAAAGCCTGCCTGCAATCTGGCGTTTCATCCAAACACATGGAGTGTATACATTCTGTACTCTGAAGAGATAGAGCGAGTGTAGAGGTATTAACACCAAGAACGTGGAGCCGACATCCACACAATCTGTTGGCATTTCCGAAACCATTGCGAACAATGAATCAAAGGTCTGGATTTGCCTCACCGTTATGCGCTGCTGAAACTATAACTGACTCTAAATCTAGGTCTATCGAACCCCAAGCCGAAAGGGGTTTGTAGTACGAATCAACCAAGAAGTTATCCACAACAATGGCAGTGCACTAGGCTCATACAACTCAAAATGCAAGAACAGTACCACAGGTAACATGGTCACAAAGCTGTCCGTGATATACCAAAGGATTTTCTGTGAAGAACAAGCATTAATCTGTGCAATTCAATGCCACCACTTTGCCACATCCCTGATTTGGATTTCCCTCCAACCCCAGAATCCCACACCCCAAACACAAACAACGCACACAGTGTCAGTAACTGCTGAACCTCGACGTCTGCACAAAACCAAAAATCACTTCACTGATAGCTGCAGAACAACGTTCTGTACTAAGGCACAATTTCCATCTTCAAATCTACTTCAGTTTCTCCATGTGCATCCATGCAGCAGTACTAACATATCACAATTTACGAAAGACATTTCAGCAACATTCACTCAAATCGTTACAATACCTCCCTGGGGAAAAGCATTCATTTGTATCCTAATGTTTCCAACCCACCCAAATCATACATATGTTCTTTGTTTTCTTTTGCAATGAATTGTGTGAGCAATTATCTGCTTCATTGTGTATCAGTCAAACGATCCAGCCAGGCAGTTTTTGATTCGCCCTTGCAATTGCCCCATTGGTATCAGTTAGGCACGATCCAGCAGAGGTCGATTCTGTGAGCCTGTTTCAAGCGGAAGGATAGAATGGCAATTGGGAGGCTTTGAAGAGTATGATATCAAGTGTCCGAGAGCAGCATATTCATGTCAGGGGTAAGGTTAAACCTGGTACGTTCATGGAACCCTGGCTGACGAGAGATATTGAGGTTCTGCTCAAGTGAAACGAAGGAAACATGCATTGGGTTGAGGGAGCCTGGACCGATATAGATTGGGAATAATAGTAAGAGTGAAATCAAGAGGCCGAAGAGAGTGTATGCGATGGATCGGGCAGCAAGCTTTCAGGAAAATCCCAAGAGGTTCTCTGGCTACAACAAGAAAGGGTGGCTGTGGAGGAAGAAGGTCCCATCAGCGAGAAGGAAGACCCTTACGGGTGTTAATACACAGAAGGATATTGATGTGCAAATCCATGGCTCTCTGAAAGTTGCTGTACAGGATGATGGGGAGATAAAGAAGGAGCAATGCATGTTTTCCTCTATTAGTCAAGGCATTGAGTAGAACAGTTATGTCACAACTGTATAAACCTCGGGTTAGGCCGCACCTAGAACACTGCATTCAGTTCTGGTCACACCGTTACAGGGAGGACGTGTAGAGGGTGTTGGAGGTCCAGGATACTGCTTAGATTAGAGGTCATGTGTCCTTCGGACAATTTGGACAAACTTGGGTTGTTTATCTGGAGCGCCGGGAGTTGAGGGGAGATCTCTTCGCCGTTTATAAGATTACGAGAGGCACAGATAGAGTAGACAACAGGTATTTCTTTTCCCCAGGGACGAAATATCTGGTACCAGAGTGCATGCATTTAATGTGAGAGGTGTTAATTTCAAAGGAGATGTGTGCGGAAGCATTTTTCCCATAGAGGAGATTGGAATGCCCTGTCAGATGTGGCGGTGGAGGGAAATACTATTGGGACACAAGCATTTACAGATAACGGGCGGTTATGGACACTGTGCAGCAGAAAGGATTAGTTTAGTTAAGCATTAAAAATCTTGTTTAATTAGTCCGGCACAAAATCGTGGGCCTAAGGCTCTGTTCCTGTGGTGTACCTTGTATTCTAACCCTGGTCTCCGGACCTACGACAGAGAACTTCAACCATCGTGAAGTAAAGCTGCCGAGAAGAACCAATTTCAGATGCACAAGTACACGAATGCACAGGTGCAATGAAAAACATACTTGTAGCGGCATCACAGGCACAGGCAGCATTCTCAAGTAAAACAAACTATACATAAGTTAAGCACAATTTGCACAAGAAAACAAGCAGATTTAGATGAAAATAAAGTCACAGAGATGAGAGGATATTCCTTCCGGTTCCAAATTCCCGGCCCGATTCTGCCTGTTTCCCCCAGTGTGATTGGAGTGGGAGAGACAGAGTTGGTTCAGGCGAGGGAGAGGCGCGGATTTCTCAGCTTCTCTCCGCGCTGAGCACAGCTCACGATGAGAGCGAGGGGAGATCTCCCCAGCTCCTTCCGCTGCTTTCTGAATTTAGTCTGCGTCACGGCGTAAAGAGCCGTATTGGTGCAGCGGCTCAGGAGCTGCAAAATGAAGCCCAGTTCACTTTTGTTCAAAGTGTCACTCCCTGCGCAAAGATGTAACACAATCGGACCCACACAGCGCCCGCAACAGAATGAATTTCCCCGACACAACCAGCAGTAAAATGAGGGATCAGCTGCGGTTATCGATCTGCATGACGCTAGAACTCTCCCCACTGCTGCGACCCCGGAGTCTCTGATGGTCAAAGCATTGAGCAGGAGAATGAGGACAAATGGGATCACATAAGTGAGGAGGTCATGCAGGAACTCTCTGCGGTCCAAGTCAACGACATAGCAGCAGCGCCTCCTAGCACGCAAAACCAAGGCGAATTAACAGTCATGTAGTTTCCTGAGAGCATGAAATATCACAAAAAAATTCATTAAACAGCTCGGCGCCGTCGCCCTCCCCAGAAACACAGCCGCAGTTCTCTCGGTGGCTTCGTAATGGAGGACGGCGTGGATATTACACACGCGGATGTACCTTAGGAGAACAAACGCTTCCCGAAAAACAATCGGAATCTGCTTCAGTATCCCGTCCAAGACAACGACCAGTAGATCCGCCGCTCGGTCGAGATCCGCCGCATTGCCACTAGGTCGAGTGTGACGCCTTCGGAGGGACCGCACTTTCCCCGCGACAGGACCACAATCCTCAGCACGTTTTTTTTCTGAGGAGGGAACTAAACACAAACATGAGAACGTGGTTTTCTGCTGAAGACGGGGATTCCAGATCAGTGAAATCATCTAGTTAATGGAGCATAATGGCATCACCTCGACCAACAGACAAGTGAGAAGAACGAGTCCCGTAGTACACTAAAGATGCCTTATGAGTGAAAAATCATCACCTGTTCCAGTTAATAAATGTCTAAGTCCTCACTATCTGACTTAGTGAGGAAGAGGAAATGTATTGACCTGTTCAGTATGCGGAATCAGCTGAGGCTCCTGATACTAATCTTTGTTCAGTGCTTTGTGAGAGGTCGCTGATCATTTTGTGGTGAGCCGGGATCAGTGTGGGTTGAAGACCCAGTCACTCTTCCTGTTCTTCATGCAGCGACTTTATGTTTGTTCTGGGTGAATCAACCTGGGATCCTCCCTCTATTTATTACCCTATAAGCCAGCCTCTCTGTATCGGGGCCGCCACCTGCTACTGGTTAGGAACATGACGCAGCCACCTTGGAGATTGGGTGAAATTTGCCTCTGTCGCCGGCGGAGCAGTCTGATTCAGCCGCACATAGTGACCGATAGGGGTATGGAAGCGGTGGGAAACTACCAGAGGTTTCAGTTTGAAATTAGACCATGATGAATGAAACAATATCGGTTTACTGGTTGCCGCAGATAGTTTCGTCAGCTGGTATCTCCAGACACGACAGAAGTGAGGAGTGCGTGATACGAAGGATGGACAGCACGCAGAGAAACATCATTCAAGGCGTTGTACATCTTGTTTGGGACCAGGTCCATGATTGACATCTCCCTCAACCGGAGCTCGTTGAGTGAGGACGTTCTGCTTTATTAACTGAAACACGTAAAGAACAGTCCAGCTACCAGTCTTCTTTAGCGGACCTAGTGACCACTGCCTCTCGCCTGTTTGTTCGTCGAGTCTTTGGAAAGGTAGTCACCTGGAACAGCAACAAGAGCGAGGATGGGATAGTAGACGGGCTGTGCTGTCCATAGTAAACAGAAGATCCGATATTCCTCTGTTATTCAAGGAGCATCCTATAAAATATAGTAAGCATTTGAGAAGACACCACTCCCAATCGCTATAACATCCCTCTCTCCTGTTTCCCGATCCCGACCCATTCCTGTCACATCTCACTCCACTGTTCCCAGAATCCATTCTTTCATGTAACATCCCACTTTATTGTTCGCATATCCACGATTGTCTTCTTCCACTGTGTAGCTGCTACTCTCTGTCATTGGCGGAGGGGCTATTCCCACTAACACCATGAATCCTCATCGAAAGGAACAGTTTTTTGAATCACTGTGGAAAACCCTGGTGTCACAATCGGGCTCCGGGCAGACTGACAATCATTACACGCACTGAACATACAGCGGCGGTTAAACCCTTTGTATCCGGACGGCTGGAGCAATACGTTAAATGAACAAGGCAATAAGGTTATGATGTCGATGATTGAACTACACCCACCCCGGATATTCTCTATTTACCCCATCCCATCGAGCAGAGGATACAAAATCCTGAAATCAAGTAACACCGGGCTCAAACACAGATTCTGTACCGCTGTTTTCAGACCATTAAACGGATCCCACCTACCATTGGATTGAATCTCCACCTCATAATCGACCTTTTCATGACCTATTTTTTTCTCTGCCTGCACTGCAGTTTCTCTGTAACTGCAACACTTTATTCTGCAATAAGTTATTGTTTCACCTTGTATCACAACAAATCACTGTTGTGATGAATTGATCTGTATCAACGGTGTGCACAACATTTTTTTAAATGTACTTCTGTATATGTGATGACAATAAACCAAATTAGTACTGCTCAGAGAGATGGACCAATAGGGACATGAAGATCACTGAAGCGCCGATCGAGTCTGGACGTGTGATCCGGAATTCTGTTGACTGAACAGTTCCCAAAAGTGATAGATACAGATGAATCCTTTCGCTAGATGCGAAGATGGAGATAGAAACCCGGGAACTTTGTGTCATTTAACCTGACGTCACTGCGAGGACGATGGCTGGAATGGATGATTCAGACTCTGTTGACAGGCACTTTGGGAATTATACGGGGTCAATTTGTTTTATTTATGGAATGGATTTGAACCACACTGTTCAAAAATTCGATCAATCAGATCCCGTTAAAAAACCCTTCTATTCACTTTAATCTTTAGGCTTCTTGTTCTGACTACACTTGCCCTCTGAACAAAAGTTTTCGCGAACAATCCTGTCTGTACCTCTCCTGATCTGATACATTTCGCTCAGGTCACCTTGCAGGGATAACAAGCCAATCCAAACTCTCGCCATAATCTCCAACACAAGAAACTTCCGACCGATTCTCCTCTGCAATCTTCCCAGCGGAATCGCAGCCCTCCTGTACTGTTCATGACCAGAATTACACATACTGCTCTCGTGATGCCCAAACATCATAACGTTCCCGCTCTTCTATCCATGTCAGAACCTATGAAGGCAAGCATGACATACGCCTTCATCACCAACATATCGAACTGTGCGGGCACCTACAGGGAACTATGGACCCCGTTCTCTGTTCGTCAGCAATCATTCTGTGCCCTCACATCTCCTGTGTTGTTGGTAATAAATACTACCTGCAAATGCCCCGTCCAAGGTTTTTTTACTAATCTATGTCCTGTTGTTGCATCAGAAAACGCCGCTATATTTTGGATCATCTGCAAACCTACTGATCGTTCCCCCTCCACATTTCCCCCTCACCCGCCCAACAAAAGCAAATCTCCCATCTGCCTCCTCATCCCACTAACTGGCCTGTCCCGCTACCTTCAGGGACCTGTCGACATGCCTCCCAGGGTCCGTCTGCCCCTCCACATTTCTCTACATACACTCATCTACAGTGCGCCCACCCGCCGTGCTTGGTTTCCCCATCTGCATCACTACACTTTCCCGGATTAAACCTCTGCTCTTCAAGGTCAAGATACCTCGATATCTGGAAACTGTTTCCTGTTAGCCACCTATCTCTGACCCTCAAGACTTGTCTACATGAAACAGGACGTCACTGGACCCCCCACGCCCCTTCCATCCAGCCTCCTCCGCTCCAGGGAAGACAAACACAGTCAAGACAATCTCATGTTATAAATAAAATTACATGTCTCAGGCGAAATTCCTGTGATCCGCTCTGACACAACACGGTGCCATTACGTTATACTTTCCCTGCAACGACAGGAAGTGTGCACAGAAATCCATTTGTGGCCGAACCAATGTTTTATATGGTAATACCATGACGGCTACGCTGCTCTGTTCCGTGTGCAGTTTGTTAATATAGGCGTTTTCCAGTAATTTCATAGGATTGTTGTATTTCTAAACCAATGTTGCTTCATCCAGCAACATTCCCTCGCCTACTGTTACAAATCAGCAACAAAAGAAACACACCAAGTCATGGTATGAATGTTAAAAACTACTTTATTAGAAACTACTTATGATAATAAGTAAAATAAAAGTAAAAATGTTAGAATGTTAGAAGTTAAAATGTTAAACCTTGAACATTAACCACAAAATCTAACTAAATTTGTCGTGTGAGTGTGACAAATTCCCAACCACCACGTCCAGGAATAGTTCTTAAAGTTCAGTTCAGCAAGCCATAAGGTGAAACATAAGCAAAGGTTTCTTCAGCAACCACCATTGACTGAAGAGAAAACATAGATGTTGGGAGATAATAGAGAGTATGGTGGCCGTCCACACAAAATACCTGTTTCCTTCCACATGTCAACAATCAAGTGAACTCCACTTCTTCAGTTCGACGTGTCTGCCACACCCTAGAGCATTCCTAACGTGTTCGTCCACAACAAATACCTGTTTTCCTCTACAGGTTACCGACAAAGTGAACTCTACCACATTACTCTCAACAATCCAGACGTGGATTGCAGTGACAGTCACAGTTATTGATTCTCAGCCATCGATAGAGAAAACAAGCAGGCTGGTCTCTCTCTCTCTCTCTCTCGTGTCTCTCTTTCCTTCAGACTGACTTCGACTGGCTGTTCCAATAACGTCATGACGTCTTTTTACTTCTGTCGACGGAAGCACGCACACACACAAACACACACACACACTTTTGAGGGGCTTTCACTAATAGCAACCTAGTCCGTAACACTACCCTCATTCTTACCCCCCCCTCTCATTACCCCCTCGCTCTATCTCTTGTTCTTCCTTACTGCCAACCCGATCCACCTCTCCCACCCACCCCGATCCCGATAGCTCTTTTCACCTCGGGACAAGAATTGCCCATGTGTGTGAATGTGTGATCACTTTAATTACTGGCGGGCTGTTTGAATGGGGAACAAACAGACCAGAGTTGGGTACTGGCACTGTCATTTTAAGAGAGCGTTCGGTGAATAAATGAATTATCGAGTCACTGCCCGTACCTCGAGGGCTAGCAACAGATCATGCGGAAAAGACGGCGTTTGCTGCAAACGGAAATAACCGCATGAAATGCAGGAAAATCTTTTCAGGCCACTCAACTCTTCTCAAGAGAGAAAAAGAGACGTTTCTGCTCTCCCCACCTCCGCCAACCGGGCGTCCTCCATCTCCCATGCTGCCTCTAGGGTGCTGGGGGAAGAAAACCCGCTATCCCCACCCGCTCTGGACTGCATATGACACCAGCCCACACCAGAGTGGTTACCTGGAGAATGCCCCCTGGAGCGGCCCAGCAAGCCCAACGATTGGATCAGAAAGGGGAGGATAATGAAACCGGCCCGGCCGCCCAGCCTAGGCCATACTGCAGAGTCCCCAGGGCCGGGTCAGAATCCTGGAGCCCGGTCACTGGGAGCCCAATGGGAGCTCCCTCTCCACACGGAGCGCAGCGGCCCAAGGAGGGAGCCCGGAACCAGGGCAGCTGGAGAACGGCAATAACCGCTGTCCCTGCTGCTGATGCCCACAGTCAGAAACTGAGAGCAGCTGGGAAGTCTTGGGGTGTGGTGTCTGGGTGAGAAAATCCTGTCCCACTCTGAATGAGACGACCTCCGTCCAACTGTTGCCCGACCTGAAACGTTAATTCTATTTCTTCCTCCACCGATGCTGCCTGACCTGCTGAGTGTTTCCAGCAGTTTCTGTTTACAGTTCAGGGTCAGTCCTGTTTCCCTGAGTCCGGGATCGATGCTGTACCCGTCCGTCCCGAGGTACATTGATCGCGACCGATGGCCAATGTCCCTCTGGTGTCGAGCTGTGAGGAGCGCGGTAGTCGTGGCCGAGAGGTTAAGACGATGGACGAGAAATCCATTGTGGTTTACTAGCGCAGGTTGGAATCCTGCTGACGACGGGAAAACAGTGCGTTCGGCCGAAGTAACAGGTGTAATTTTGAGGTGCTGTTAATTGTCTGATCTCGGAGTGAAATTCCAAGTGATAAATTACACTGTTTTTACTGCATCTCAGTGTTTCCGTTATGAATTTGGGGCGTTGACCTGCAAATTGTCTCCGGTGAAGTGGTCCTGGTCACTCCTGACACCGTTTACGACCAGAAACGTTACTTCTGTTTCTCTCACCACAGATGCTGCTCGACGTACTGAGTGTCTCAACCCCTTTATGTTTTATATTTTGCATGATACCCTGATGCAAACCAATCATATAGATTGCGCAAAGCCGGGTACCAGCGCCGTTTTCCGGTCAACTCCCCTCAAACTGGGAATGGGCCATTTATATCCCCTTCCTGCAGGGTGTCTCTGTGGCGCAATCATCAGCACGTTCGGCTGTTAACCGGAAGGTTAGTGGTTCGAGCCCATCCAGGGACGCTGGCGATCCGGCAACTTCTGCTGTGCGTGTCATTTCCATCTGGGTAACACTGCGCTCTCCGGAGGCGAGCGTTCCCTGCTGCTGCCTGACTGGGCTCAGTGGCAGCCCTTCCTGCGTGTTCTCACGTCCGAGAGTCCGGATGTTCTGCTTTCCTACAACTGGACTGTGCGTATTTCCTCTGGCCTAACGGACTTGCCAGGTATAATGCCTTGTTTTGAATTATTCCAAATAACCTCTCCCCAAAAGGTTTTCAAGGCGTGTGGGGAGGGAGTGGAACAGGGTCTTGAACGGATAATGAGCCATGTTGGCACTGAATGGTGGAGCGGGAAGTCCCGGGTGGCGGGTGCCAGCCTTGTTCCCTGTGTTCCAATATCTCTGTTTTATGCTCAACGGGTGAGACCCAGAAAAGAGCGGGCTTCTGAAATTACACAGTAGCAGTGGGGATGTAGCTCAGTGAGACAGCGCATGCGTTGCATGTATGAGGTCCCGGGTTCAAACCCCGGTATCTCCATGCTTGTGATCTTGAACTTTGAACAAGTCCCTGCCAATCATCCTGACTGACCTCAGAACGGACTCGGACTGTGGAATCCAAAAGTGATGTTGTCTCGAGCCACAGAGAGCTGAGAAAGTGATATCTGACGTGGATAAATCAGCTGGAATATTGCATCGTCAATACCCAGAAACGCAACCCTTAGATTTACCTTGTACCCGGCAGAGAGCACAGACAGCACATTGAGGGTAACTGTCATGGTTCTGAGTTCTGGTCCTCAATTTGGCTCCATTAATGCCTTGTTGTCCAGCACATGAATTCCATGCTGGA
>JARFYF010000076.1:182904-199899 GCA_030265395.1 Rhina ancylostomus
TTCCTCTTCTGATCTCCGAGGCAAGATTCCTTCCAGTTACTGCCTGCGTTTGTCCTGAGGAAGTATCCTGACTCCAGGTTTGTATCAGTGTGCCGCATTTGGGTTCTCTGTGAGTTTGCTCTCGATCAACATTGTGACACTGACAAGTAGCAAATTCAGTTCAATCCAGAGAAGTGTGAGGTAGTACACTTTGGAAGGACGAACTCCAATGCGGAGTACAAGGTAAATGGCAAGATTCTGGGCAGTGCAGAGGTGCAGAGGGATTTGGCGGTCCATATCTACAGATCACTGTAAGTTGCCTCGCTGGTGGATTGGGTAGTTAAGAAAGCTTATGGGATGTTAGCTTTCATAAGTCGAGGAATCGAGTTTAAAGGCCGCGAAGTGATGATGCAGCCTTACAAAACTCTGGTTAGGCCAAACCTAGGGTACTATATTCAGTTCTGGTCGCCCCATTATAGAAAGGATGTGGAAGAGTTGGAAAGGGTGCAGAGGAGCTCCAGCAGAATGCTGCCTGGATATGACAGTAAGGATTATGAGCAGAGACTAACAGAGCTAGGGCTGTTCTCATTGGAGAGAAGGTGTATGAGGGGATACATGATAGAGGTATACAAGATATTGAGAGGAATAGAGAGAAGGCACAGGCAGTGCTTCTTTCCCAGATCACCAATGCTCAAACCAAGAGTACACGGCTTTAAGGTAATGGTGGGAAGTTCAAAGGAGATGTCAGAGTGAGGTGTTTCACTCAGAGAGTAGTTTTTGCCTGGAATGCTCTTCCTGGGGTGATAGTGGAGGTTGGACAAGTTCAAGAAATCGTTAGATCAGCATATGGAGGAATTTAAGATCGAGGGATATGTGGGTGGAAGGTGTTAGATAGTCTTAGTTTGAAGGGTGGCACAACATGGTGGGCCGAAGGGCCTGTATTGTGCTATATTGTTCCATGTTTCTATGGTTCTATGATCCATGGTGACCATCGTACCTCTGCGGTTCGTCCTGATCCAGGACCTTGAGCCGCTGAGTTCTTCCAGTCGTTTATTTTGCTTTGTTTTAATCCTGTCTTGTCTGAACCACGCTGTGATTTTTTTCTATTTTTTTTAATCCACTCAAACAGCTCCAGTCCCATTAATTGGAATCAATTGACGTCGATTGAAAAAGTCAAAATTACAAATGTAAAAATGAGCAGATGTCAGGAAAGGGATTCGAACCCACGCCCCCAGTTGGAGACCAGAACATCCCCGTTTCAACAAAAGGACTTTCATCCGTGAGTCTGGCGCTTAAGACCACTCGGCCACCCTGACAGCCCTGCATAATCCTCTTCACATCAGAAACAAACGGCTTTATTCTGAGAACTGATCAAAAACATGTGTTGATAAAAGGTTCGGCAGGACAGTTATGGGTAAGTGTGGCTGCATCCCTCATGCTGGCGGAGAGGTGGTTGAAAAACTGGAGTCCACAAGTTGGTGCTGGATACCAGCTGAGAGAGTGTTGCAGAGACAGCCCTTATATCTGTAAGAGACACTCCCCCCGGGGATCAGAGAGAAACGAGGAATTAGCATTAATTCCAGGAAACTCGGGAGCGCGTCAACACCATTCAGAGTCTTTGTCGGCTGCACCGATTCTTTCCTCCAAATACGAATAATATTTTTAAGACACTGCACCTAAAATTTGAAGGAATATTGTGAATATATTTCCATCCGATTCTTTTTTAAATGCGGATCTCCGGCTACATCTCTATAATATTTTAAAATGCTGCAGCGTCGGTTTTCTCAGTCTCTGAAACGATTTACTTCTGATTATGTGGCAACTGAATTCGCCCACATTCGAATAGGTTAACCTTTCGCGCGGCGCACGGAGATACAAACACATTTACTCAAGACTTGGCGATTATTCTCGCATGGGTTTAGAATTCATGAAAGATTCGGGCTCGGAAACCTATAAAATCGGAAAGAATTACGGGTTTAGTATTTTGTATGATGAGGTAATGGCTATTCAATAGCTTGTCGGCACCTGTGTAAGATTACCACTCCCCACCCCCCACCTCACGCACCGATATCTTTGTGCTGAACAGATTCAAGAATCAAGATTCAAGATTTCCTTTCTTGTTATTTCTCTGAATATTTCAGAACACAAAAAAAGAAATACTGTTTCTCACCAGCTCATATTAATGCAACAAAAAGAACAGTGATAAATATCTAAAATGATCCATAAAACATCTCTAAAACAAAGCTACAAACGTATCAACACCACATATTCATATCTATTAAAGTGCGATAATGTATTAATAAGTGCTTATTCAGTTCGAGGTGAAGTTTAAATTCTCAGGTAACTAACTATAAAACTGTCTATGTAGACACGGTACATCAGGAGACAGTCACCCCCCTTAGAGGAGGTACTTCTGGGGTTCAGGTGGTAGATACAATGGTGACTATCCGGCGAGGGAAGCAGAAGAAGAAGTCAGACGGGCAGGTAGAGTAGGGAACCCCGGAGGCTGTTCCCCTCAGAATCAGGTTTACCGCCTTGGAGGCTGTTGATGGGGATGACCTACAGGGGCCTAGCTGCAGTAACCTGATCACTGGCACTGGGACTGGTACTGCTGCTAAGAAGGGAAGGTGGGAAAGAAACATGCGGCAGTGATAGGGGACTCGACAGTCAGGGAAACAGACAGGAGGTTCTGTGGCAGTGAGCATGAGTCCGAGAGATTATGTTACCTCCCGGGTGCCAGGGTTCGGGATGTCGCTGAACGGGTCCACAGGATTCTTGATCGGGAGGTAGAGGAGCCAGAAGTCGTGGTTCATGTTGGCACCAACGACATCGGTAGGAAGGGGGATGAGGTCCTGAAGGGCGAGTTCAGGGAGCTAGGCAGAAGACTGAGGAACAGGACGTCAAGGGTATCAATCTCAGGATTGCTGCCGATGCCACGCGATAATGAAGACAGGAACAGGAGGAGGTGGCAGATAAATGCGTGGCTGAGAAGTTGGTGAAGGAAGGAGGGTTTTAGAGTTCTGGATCATTGATATCTCTTCTTGGGAAGGTGGGACCTGTACAGAAAGGACGGGTTACACCCGAACTAGAAGGGGGCCAATATCCTTGCGGCTAGGTTTGCTTGGGTGGTTCTAGTGGGTTTGAACGAGTTTGTGAGGGGGGAGGGAACCAGAGGAGTAGGTCAGGGGAAGAAGTGGATGGGGAAAAGTTAGATCAAAGACTTAGAGAGGCGTTGGGGAAGGAGAAGCAGAGTACAGGCTGTAAAAGTAGTAAGGTGGATGGACTGAAGTGCATTTACGTAAATACAAGTAGCATCAGGAATCAGGGAGATGAACTGTATGCGGGACTATAAGTATGTACATAAGTATGGGGGACTATAATATTCTGACTATAACGGAGAAGTGGCTGATGCCAGGGCAGGAGTGGATATTGAATATTCCTGGTTTTCAGTGTTTTAAAAGGGATAGGGAAGTGGGGAGAAGAGGAGAAGGGGCGGCGATACTGGTGAGGGACACTGTACGGCTGCGGGAAGGGTGGATATCGGAGAACGATCATCTCTGGAGTCTGTATGGGTGGAAGTAAGGAACAAGAAAGGAGCAGTTACTCTCCAGTGAGTACACCATTGGCCTTCCGGTAGCAGTAGAGATAAAGAGGAGCAGATTGGCAGGCAGCGTTTGGAGAGAAGCAAAAATAACAGGGTTGTTATAATGGGAGACTTCATGTGTCCAGGATGGATTCCAGACGCAGTATGTTGACAGGCAGAATCGAGGGAATTCCGTGTTAGATCTAGTTTAAGGAAATGAACGGGGACAGGTGAACGATCTATCGGTGGGGGAGCATTTGGGGGACAGTAACCATTGCTCCATACCCTTTAGAATTGTCATGGACAGGGACAGGTGCAGAGAGGACAGGAAGATGTTATACTGGGGAAGGGCGAACTCTGGGGCGATAAGGAGAGAAATTGGGAGTGTAAATTGGGATGTACTTTTTGAAGGGAGATGTACTATGGAGATGTGGACGATGTTCAGGGACCTTTTGCAGGATGTTAGGGATAAATATGTCCCGGTGAGTCAGAGAAGGAATGTCAAGGTAAAATAAACCTGCCTGACGAGAGATGTGGAACAACTGGTTAGGAAGAAGAAGGCAGCATACATAAGGTGTAAGCATCAAGGCTCAGAAAGGTCCTGTGAGGAACATAGAACAGTGAAGACGGAATTTGAGAGAGGGCTGAGGAGAGCTAGAAGGGGACATGAAAAGGCGTTGGCTAGTCGTGTTAAGGAAAATCCCAAGGCCTTTTTCACGTACGTGAAGGGGAGAATGATGGCTGGGGTAAAGGTAGGTCCGGTCAAAGACATAGGTGAGAGGATGTGCCGGGAGGCGGCAGAAGTGGGAGAAGTTCTCAATGAATACTTCTCTTCAGTATTCACCAGGGAGATGGTTCTTGACGATGTGGAAAGGAGTGCTGTTAAGGGTAATGTTCTGGAGGTTGGAGATATCAAGAGAGAGGATGTGTTGAAGTTGTTAAGGAATATCAAGTCAGTTAAATCTCCGGGCCCTGACGGAATATTTCCCAGGATGCTACGAAATGCGAGGGAGGAAATTTTTGAAACACTGATAAGGATCTTTGAATCCTCGTTGTCCACAGGGATGGTGGCGGAGGGTTGGAAGGTGGCTCATTTGTCCCCTTGTTCAAAAAAGGCAGTAGGGATAGTCCTGCAAATCCAGATTGCTGAGTGTCACGGCCGTGGTGGGTAAGCTGTGAGAAAGGATTCTAAGGGATATATCTTTGAACACCTGGAGAATCATGGTCAGATTAGGGACAGCCAGCATGGCTTTGCGAAGTGAAGATCTTGCCTCATAAGCCTTATCGAGTTTTTTGAGGTGGTTACGAGCAAGATTGATGAGGAAGGTGCGTTAGATGTGGTCTATACGGATTTTAGTAAGGCGTTTGATAAAGTTCCTCATGGTAGACTTCTCCAGGTCAGGGCCATGGGATCCAGGGAAGCTTCGCTGTGTGGATTAGGAGTTGGCTTGACGGTAGAAAGCAGAAGGTTGTGGTGGAGGGAGTGCCCTCGGAGTGGAGGGCTGTGAATAGTGGGGTCCCGCAAGTATCGTTTCTGGGGCCTCTACTTTTTGTTATATTTATAGATGACTTAAATAAGGTGCTGGAAGGCTGGGTTATGAAGTTGACGGATGACACAAAGATCGGCGGTGTTGTCGATAGTATGGATGGCTGTCGGTGCTTACAGAGGGATATTGATAGATGAAGAGTCGGGCAGATAAGTGTCAGATGGAGTTAAATCCGGAGAAGGGCGAAGTGGTACACTTCGGAAGGACAAGCTCCAGGGCAGAGTACAAGGTAAATGTCAAGACACTTGGCAGTGTAATGGACCAGTGGGATCTGGGGTTTCATATTACAGTTAAATGAAAGTTGCCACGCAGGTGGATAGGGCAGTTAAGAAGGCCTATGGGATGCTCGCATTCATAAATCGTGGGATTGAGTTTAAGAGCCTGGAAGTGATGATGCAGATTTACAAAACTCCAGTTAGACCACACTTGGAGAACTGTGTTCAGTTCTGGTCGCCACATTATAGGAAGGATGTGGAGGTGTTGAAGACGGTGCAGAGGATATCTACCAGGACGCTGCCTGGATTAGAGCGTCTTGAATATAAGGAGAGGCTTAAGCTGCTAGGGCTTTATTCACTGGAGAGGAGGAAGGAGGGGAGACATGATAGAACTTTACAAAATATTGAGAGGGATAGATAGAGTAGACACGCAGCGCCTCTTTCCCAGGGCGCCAATGCTCAAGCCAAGAGGGCATGGCTTTAAAGTAATGGGGGGGGCGAAGTTCAGGGGAGATGTCAGAGGGAGGTCTTTCACCCAGAGCGTGGTTGGTGCATGGAATGCGCTGCCTGGGGGGGGTGGTGGAGGCAGATACATTGGAAAGATATGTTGTATAGGCATATGGAAGAATGTCGGACAGAAGGATATGCGGGAGGAAAGGGTTAGACATTGTGAGGTGTGGTTTGAAGGGCGGCACAACAGGATGGGCCGAAGAGCTTGTATTGTGCAGTACTGTTCTGTAGATCTATGGATCTATGGTAACTCTCCCCACAGACGTTGCCCCACTGGGTCGTCTGCAACATAACAGTGCGAACATGGAGTTTTCCAATTCTATGTCACCCCATTCTCTCTCCGAGTCTGCAGGAAACCGGTGACACAGCTCAGTTCATCACGGAAAACAGCCTTCCCTCCATGGTCTCTGTCGACACTTCCGCTGTCTCGGTTAAGCAGGCAATATAATCAAAGACCCCTTCCAGCCCTGCCATTCTCTATAATTCCTAAGCCCCCACCCCCCCGACATCGGGCCAAAAAAACAAAACTCTGTGAACACGCACCAGGCAGCTTCAATCCCGTTGTGATGAGATTCTTGAACGAACCTCTCATTAGATAAAGATGAACTCTTGACCTCACAATCTACCTCCTCCTGTCGCTTGTACTTAATTGACTGCACGTACTGCACCTTCCTTGGAAATGTAACAGTTTATTCTGCATTATCTTATTATTTAGTTTCCGTTGTGTACTCTCTCAATGAAGTTATGTGTGGAATGATCGGTCTGGATGACATGCAAATCAAAAGATTTTTTTTCCCCGCAACATAGGACAATAACAATTACCAATAATAAATCAATTACAAATTAAGAAAGAGGATAAAACGCAGGACCACACGGGTAGTGATGTCTGGATCTCCTTCAGTGCTACGTGCCAGTGAGGGCAGAAACAGAAAGATGGGCTAGATCAATGTGTGGCGGAGGAGGTGGTGCAGGGGGCAGGGATTCATGTTTATAGATCATTGGGATCCTTTCTGGGACAGGTGTGACCTGTACAAAAGTCAAAGTCGAGTTCATTGTCTTCTGCGCAAATTGATTTGCGCACAGGTGCCATGAAATACTGACTTCCAGCAGCATCACAGCCACATAGAGCCACAGATCAATACTGCATGGATACAAGCCCTTCGGCCCAACGAGTCCATGCTGACCACGTTGATAACCCAGCTATTCCCAATGCCATGCATGCAAAGTGTAAGCAGCATTCATACAAAAAAACACAAAAGTTACACACAACTATCCACAAGAGGGTCCAGTTGCAATTGAGCTGGAAGGAGACCAATATGATGGGAAGGATATTTGTTGGTGCTACTCAGGAGTGTTGAAACCAGATCGTCAGTGTGTTTGGAAGCTGAGAAGGACGCAGGCCAATGATAGATTGGCGGTAAATCCTGCAGTCAGCAAGAGCAAGTTTATCCCCCAGCACAGCATCATGGCAGAGGGAGAATAGAGACCACTGTATTAAACCGATTTACTTCAATAGAAGACGCCTTCCGGGCCAGGCGGACGAACTCAACACGTGTGTTGGCTCTGAAGACTAAGATATTATCGCCTAACAGAAACACGACTGAAGAAGGGCCGGACTGGCAGCTCAATGTTCGAGGCGGGACAAGAGTTTCAGGTCGGACAGGAGTGGGGTAACAGGTGATTCTGAAGATGCTGGAAGCTCGGGAGACACACACAAAGTGCTGGAGGAGCTCAGCAGGTCAGGCGGCATCTCTGGAGCGAAACAAACAGTCGACGCTTCGGGTCGAGACCCGTCATCGGTACTGCCTGAGAGGAGGACAGAAGGCAGTATAAGAAGGACGGGGGTGGAGGGGAGCACAGGCTGGCAGGTGGTTGGTGAGTCCACTTCAGAGGAGGAAGGTAGATAGCTGGGTCTGTGAAAAGGAGAGTGAAATCGAGTGATGTAATCAGCTGATAGGTGATTGCCAGATGAGGAAACATGCTGAAGAAGGCACGCGGTAGGTGAGGACAGGAGAACATGGATTGAATGGAAGGAGGTGGGGAACAGATGTGCAGGGGGCGCAGGGATTTGAAAAGAGAAAGGGGGGTCAGAGAGAGTGAGGGTGGGTGCGGTGACAGGATATTCGAGCAATCGATGTTGGGGCCGTCTGGTTGGAGACAACCACGGCGGAGTATCAGGCGTTGTTCCTCCAACCTGCGTCTGACATTAACGTGGCAGCAGAGGAGGCCGTGAATGGACATGTCGGTATGGGAGTGGGATGAGGAATTGATGTGGCTGGCCACCGCGAGATCCTTGCTTCTGCGGCGGACGGAGCGAAGGTGCTCGACGAAGTGGTCACTCAGTCTGTGTCGGGTTTCATCGATGTAGAGGAGGCCGCACCGGGAGCACTGAATTCAATACCTGACAACCCAGGATTCACATGTGAAGCGCTGCTTCACGTGAAAATACTGTCTCGGGCACTGAATGGTGGCGATGGAGGAGATGTCGGGACAGGTGTAGCACCAATGCCAGAATAAGTGCCAGGAGGGTCATCTGCAGGGAAGTACGAGTGGACAAGGGAGTCACCGAACGAGCGATCGGTGCGGAAAGGGGACGGGCGGAAGGGAAGACGTGCCGAGTGAGCAGATCCCATTGGAGGTGGTGGAGGAAGCGAAGAACGATCTGTTGCATTCGGAGGCTCGTGCGGTGGTACGTCAGGACATGGGGCACCCTATCTCTTTGATGTAGGAGGTGGAGTGGATTGCGTGAGGGCAGAGGTACGAGAAATGTAGGAGTTAAGTTTGTGGGTTACATTGGTTGGGTGGAAGGAATACACCGGAACCTGAACAAAGAGACTGATGTCCTGCAGTGGACAGCCTCTTCATGAGAACAGATTCGCAGGAACTGGGAGAAGAGATCAACAACCTTGAAAGTGACATGGTAGGAAGAGGTGTAGTGAAGGCAACTCTGGGAGACAGTGGGTTTGTAAAAGTTGTCAGTCGTCAATCTGCCTCCAGAGATGGAGATAGTGAGATCCAAAAAGGGGAAAGAGGTGTCGGAGATGGACTCCGTCTCCGACCTCGGCCCCGGCCTCCTCCAGACTGAGACCTCTCCCATGCCGACTTTCATTGGGCTGGGACCACCGTCCTCTGCTAACTGGGGACAGCGAGGTAGTGGGCGGCAACAAGAATAGACGGGCAGGTCCTACGACCAATAATTGCGCGTTTTTCTGCATTGGTCATTTGACTAAAAGCGCGCAGGCCAATGACAGAGTGAGTTAGTTTCCAGTTTGGCACGAACAACATGGAAATAACGTGGAGAATTGTGCAGATGTCCTGTTGCCTGCAAAATAAAATAAAATATGATCGCACTGGACGGGATGCAGGAAGGATTGAGTAGTGGAGTCACTGGAGGGAGTGTAGAGAGGATTAGGGGTTTGTCTGGACTGGAGAGGGTGCTGAGATTACCGGACGTGTGATTGCATTTGAGAGGTTGCAGAGCGGAGAGGCGGGGGTTGTGGTTGCACTTAGAAGGATGCCCAAGAAATGGAATACAGCGTCGGTAAGTGTATTCTTGCCTTAAGAGCTGGTGCAGCGGGCAGGTATTCATGCTCTGGGTCCACTAACGTTTCTTATGGGGTCGAGGCGACCTGTACAAGAGGAGCAGGTTGCATTGACCCATAGAGGAACCAATATCCTTGCAGGGAAATTTACCAAATTCGCCGTGGGTGGGATTCCGAGCAGGACCAAATCGTGGGATAAAGACAGCGAGAGCTGATCCAGATGTCAGGCACACTCAGTTAAATTCCACTTATTTCAGTGACCGAGGTTTAACTGGTAAAACGGGCGATCTCAGAGGATGGATTGGCTCTTGATATAAAAGAAACACGGCTGACAGAAGGGCAGCACTGGCAGCTCAATATTCCACGATGCAGATGCAGAGGAACGGGTAAACGTGAAGGGGCGGAGCCTTTTTGAAAAGGGAGGACGAAACATCGATGCTCAGCGATGACATTCTGGGGGGATCGTCCAGGAAGGACACATGGGTAGAAGAGAGAAGCAGGAAGGGGAGGCTCACTCTAGTGGGGCTTACCACGTTTACCCTTCACCAAAACAGGAACATGCTGCTGCCGGACACCTGTTATCACACTCTTAAAAGGTGTCGACTTGCAATTCGTTCCTTTCGCTTTAAGCAGACTCAGCCAATCGAAGTCTGCCAGATTCTATCTGACTCCACCCAAATTCGACCTGTTGCAGTTTAGGACTGGGGAACCCTGGGGGAATTAACATCTCCCGCTCATGGAACCCGATTATTATTACAACAATGAAGTCCTATGCAATTTAGGGAGATCTTATTCGGTGTTTTGTTTTGCAATCACAAGAAGGCCCACCAGCAGCTCGACTTCGATTGAGTTTCAAAAGATTTTGTTTGTCATCAAAGGGTCTTGTAAATTTCTATAGATGAACGAGGAGAGCATTCTGACTGTTTTCTGGTATGGAGTGTCCTATGCACAGGATTGAAAGAGGGTGCAGATGGTTGTGGAGTCAGTCAGCTCCATCGACGGCACTACGCGCCACACCATCGAGGACACCTTAAAGAGGTGGTGCTGCAGGAACCCACAGTCAGAAGAATATCCCAGTTACATCAAAGTCACATATCACTTCGGAGAAATAGTCAATTCCCTCTCAGTACACCCTGATACCACACTTTTCACCAGGGACATTGAAAGCCCCTGCACAAATGTAGAGACAGACAGGAGCCTAAGGGCAGTCAGAGAGATCCTGCAGAAATACACAGACCCGGAGAGGTCAGACGATGCTTTCGTCAAAACCCTCTACCTGAGACTGACAGAAAATGGCTTTGGATTCAATAATGAATTCAACTTCCAAGTCAAAGGCACGGCGATGGAAATGAAATCTTCCCCAGCCTATGGCAACATATACATTGCAAAGTGGGAAGAGACATTCTTCTCGAAATGTCCTTAAAAACCCCATATGCCTCAACAGATATTTAGATGACATCTGGGGTGTCTGGACACATTCTGAGTGAGATTCGGAAGATTTCATCCAAATCCTGAACACACGTCACCCCTTCATAAAAGTGAAGGCCATCACAAGCAGAGAGAAAGTTCATTCCCTGGGCACTATCGTTTTCAAACGAGCAGCAGAAAATGGTCGGCAGAAACTGACGACTAAATTATTATTTAAGACATCAGGCACCCATTCCCTCCTGCACACAGCGAACCATCACACAATTGACACCTTCAGGGGCATCGTCAAATCACAACTGAACCGCTTTCACCGCATTTGCAACGAGGAGGAGGATTTCAAGCAGGCCACCACTATCCTGTACACTGCCCTCAGACAGAGAGGTTACAGTAAACGCAGACTCAGACACATCAAATTAGATTTCTTGAGAGGCTTCACAAAACTCTGGCTACAGAACAGGGCAACATCCAAGTAACCGCTGATAACGGGGTACCGAAGGATGGCCATCAGTATCCACACAATAATTCAGAGCCACTTCCAACAACTTAAGGCGGAGAAGAGATCACTAGGAGAATACACAACAGTGTCAGCTTTTAAAAGGGCTCAGAATCTAAGAGACCTGTTAGCTAGTGCCAAACTACACACAACTCCGATTTGTGGTGGTGGGCACTGCAGAGCATGTAAACATTTATAAATAGCAAAAAGCAGACGCAACAGAACGACAGTAATTTCGCACAGATAGAGCAAAGGATAAACTGTGGCCAGGAAAATCTAGCCTGTGCAATTTAGTGCAAAGAATGCCACATCTTATACATCAGAGAAACAGGTAACAGCCTAAGGGTTTGACTCACAGGTCACATCAGCACGATTACAGGGTAAGAACAGAGCCGACCTGTCAGCATGCATTTCCAGCAGCACTGGATCTAGTCTTTAGATATCCTGGACCTGGAAACTAGCCTGAACTGGTCAACCTCCTAGAGAAGGAGAGCAGAGAAGATATGGATTGAGTTATTACAAACCCACTCCCCAAAAGGTGTAAACCAAGTCCAAATTAACTAAAAGAAGTTTTATAAAACAAAACGGGCTTGGTAAATTTGGCTTAGAAAGACCAGGGTAACTCGTTTCCTCTCAATTTGACTGTGAGTGGGGACCCAATCCCAAGAACGATCTTCCCCTCACTCAGCAAACAGTCCCAGAGACTCCCACAGACTCATACCCTGACCCAAACAGATCCCACCCTCCATAGACCAGCTCACAAATACGACTCCCCAATCCCACATCAATGCCTTTCCATTTGAGTCGAAAACAAACCTTTTCCCAAACACAGACCAGGCAACACTCACCCCGTATGAACAAACATGCACTCCCGTTGATTTTCCCAAACACTAACACCTGGACCCAGCCTGCTCCCCCAACAAAGCACATAACACATTCCAGCCCCTGCCATCTGCATACATTCCTGAAACACTTCAAAAATTCTCAGGCAACCTCCATACACAGGCCAGCCAATAGACACCCCTTCTCATCCCACATACACTCCTGTACCTTCCACCTAAACATTTACACTCGGGCCTCAGCCTGCTACCCTGACACAGCACATTACACATTCCACCCTACACCATCCTACATACATCCCGATATACATCTGCTGGCATCATAGGCAGCTTCCTCACACAGACTAGGCAATAGACACCCCTTCTGATTCCACATAGACTCCCGTAGTTTCCCCCCAAACACTAACAGCCGGGTCCCAGGCTGCATTTCCCCTGTACCCAGCTTCCTTACCAACCCTGGCCGATACCCCAATCCAAAACCCTCCATAAACTCCATTTACAAACTTTTTAACAACTCCCAGCCCCACAACTAATCCTAACATCTCACAACCCATTCAAACTCACCGCTAACCCAAGCCAATACCCCTTTCAACCCTTTCCAACACCCTACATGCCAAAACCCCCACAAACGTTATTTAAACCCCCACCCTTACCTCAAAAATACGACTACAATACCTGGGACACATGTACCACCCTATTAAGATATGGAATCTGGAATAAGGCACAGATCGCAATAACGGCGAGTGGAGCAGGCCCAGGATAAATGAAGGCGTGGGCCCAATCAAATTGGCGGGGTCCAGTGAGACTGAATCTCCAGTAACGAGATCACTGAACAGTACAGGGTTAATTTTCCCACTGGCCGCTAACTCACAACCTGACCCTAACCCTACATTCACCACCACCCCTAGCCCTTTATTAATCCGAACATCCCACAACCCGAGCCCACTCCGCATCAAACCCTTGCCAACACCCCACGTGCCAACACCCTCCAGGAGCATAATTTCCAAAATTCACAACCAACCTCAGCCCTTTACCTTACCCTAACATCGCACAGCTCTCGGCAGCTCCCCAACAAATCCTGGTTGGTGGTCCGTGACCAGTGGTGTTCCGCAGGGATCGGTCTGGGACCTCTGCTGTTAGTTATGTTTCAAAATATCCTGGATGAAAATGTGGATTGGAGGGTTAGTAAGTTCGCAGATGATAGAACATTTGTTTCTGTTGTGGATTGTGTTGAATGTTGACAAATAATACATTAGATTGTTGGTCAGTTGAAGATGTGGGTGGAGAATTGGCGATGAAATTTATCCGGCCAACTGTGAGGTGTTGCACCGGGATATCAAATATAAATAGACTCTGCACTGTAAATGACAACATCCTTCACAGTGATGATAGACAGATGGATCCTGTCGTGCAAATTCACAGCTCTCTGCAAATAGCTGCAGAGGATGATGGAGCAGTATAAAAGCCGTATCGCATGTTTGCGTCGGTTAGTCAAGGCATTGAAAACTAGAATCGGGAAGTTATGTCGCTGCAGTTTAACACACTGGTCAGGCTGCATCTGGAGTATTGCATTCAGTTCTGGTCGCCCGTTACAGGAAGGACGTGGAGTCTTTGAAGACGGTGCCGAAGTTCCAGGCTGCTGCTTGGATTAGAGGGCGTGTGCGGTTGGGAGAAGTTGCACAAACTTGCGTTGCTTAACCTGCAGCGTCTTTTCCCAGAGACGAAATATCTGATAACAGATTACGTGGATTTTAGGTGAGAGGCGGTAAGTTCAAAGATGATGTGTGCGGCAGGTTGCATACCCAGAGAGTTGTTGGTGCCTGGAATGAGCTGTTAGGTATGGCGGTGGAGGAAAATATATCTGGGGCACATGGTTGTGCGATAATGGAGGCTATTGGACATTGTATAGACAGAGAGGATTGGTTTATAAATATTTAAGAACTTATTTAGTTAGTATGGCACATAATCATGCCCCGAAGGGTCTGTTCCTCTACTGCACCTGGTTTTGGAAGTCAGGTCCCTGGATCTGTGACGTAAAACCTCAACCGGCGTGACGTAATTCTGCCCGGAAAAACCGACAACAGATAATTCAAAGACAAATTCGAGGTCGATTATTTTTTTTCTCAGATGCACAAGTGCACGTACGCACAGGTGCAATGAAAAACGTGATTGCAGCGGCATCACAGGCACATCGCGTTATATAAGCAGCATTCTCAAGTAAAACCACTGAAACATGAATTATAACAAACTTTTTCACGAAATAAAGCACATTGAGAACAAAACAAAGTCACAGAATTGAGACGATATTCCTTCAAGTTCACAATTCCAGGCCTGATTCTGCCTGTTTCCACCACCCCACCCCAGTGTGTTTGGAGTGGGAAAGACGGAGTTGGTTCAGGCCGGAGACCGGCGGGGATTTCGGAGCAACTGTCAGTACTGAGCGCATCTCACTATGAGAGTGAGGGGAGATTTCAGCAGCTCCTTCAGCTGCTCCCTTAACTTAGTCTGGGTCACCGCGTAAAGAGCCGTGTTGGTACAGCAGCTCAGTTCCCTTATGGAATCAGGTGGAAACCAAGTTTTGGAAACGAATCACAATCGGAACCACACAGAATGAACCGTCAACAGCGCCCACAACAGGATGAAATTCCCCGACACAACCAACAGTAAAATGAGGGATTTCCTGCGGCTCTCCATCTCCGGGTCTCTGGAGCTCTCCCCACTGCTGGGACCCCGCAGTCTCCTGCGGGATCTGCTCGCCACTAGAACGTGTCTGATGGTCAAAGCATTCAGCAGGAGAATGAACACAAATGGGATCACAGGTGTGAGGATGGAATGGAGGAACTCGATGCAGCCCATACCACTGAGAACAGAACACTCCATCTGCTCCAGCAAAACCAAGGAAAATTAACCAACCTGTAGTTTCCTAAGAGCATGAAATACCGGAAAATGTTCTTTAAACAGCTAAGCACGGCAACCGTCCCCAGAACCACAGCTGCCGTTCACTCGGTGCAATATTTCGCTTTCAGCTTCTGACAACGAATGGCCACAAACCGATCAAAGGTGAGAGCGACGGTGAACCAGACAGAACAGTCGGTGGCTGCGTAAAGCAGGATGGCATAGATATTACACACGGGGATGTACCTCAGGAAACTAAAAGCTTCACGATAAACAAACGGAATCTGCCTCAATATCAGGTCGAAGACAACGACCAGTCGATCAGCCGTTTCCATGGCCACCAGATAGAGAGTGACGCCTTTGGAGACACCGTACTTTCCCCGCGACAGGACCATAATTGTCAGCACGTTCACTGTGAGGAAGGAAATAAACACAAACATGACAGCGGGCTTAGAGCATCTTTCGCAGAGTCACAGAGAGGAAAATCAGATGTAGAAACCTGTTCTTGGATTTGGAGTTGGAGTTGGTTGTACCCGACACCGGGGAAGTCTGTTGGAGACGGGGATTATAGATCAGCAAAATCAACCAGCAACTGGAAAATAACGGCATCACCTTGACAACAGACAGGTGAGAACCGATGGTTCCGTGGTCCGGTGAGGATGCTTGCCGAGTGAAAAAGTCATTATGTGTTCCAGTTAATAAAGGTCAAAGTCCTCAGTATCTGAGCTTCGGTTGAGGGAGGGGTGATTTTTCGACCTGGTCAGGATACGAAATCAGCCGAGGGTCCTGATCCTGATCATTGCTCAGTGCTCTGTGAGAACGTCGCTGATCATTTTGTGGTGACCGCTGGTCAGTGTGGGTTGAACGACGGTCACTATTCCTGCACATTCTTCAGCGACTTATGTTGGAGGTTATGTTGGATGTTACGACGCAGCCACACTGGAGATGGTACTGAAAGTTCATCCGATCCCCGGTGGAGCAGACTGATTCAGTTGCATGTAGTGCCCGGCAGGGGCATGGGGGTGGTTGGAAACCACCAGAGGCTTCAGATGGAAACTAGACCATACTGAATGCAACAATAACCGTTTACTGATTGCTGCAGAACGTTCCGACAGCTGGGATCGCCAGACACGGCAGCAGTGATGAGAGCGTGGAATTTAGGGACGGCAGTGCAGATAGCAATGGTTTATCCAACAAATAAATGTAGTTGGGGACGTGTCAGAAATATGTGCAGATCGTATCGAGAAACGAAGGACAAGTAACACGGAGATAAACTCTTTTCAAGCCGTTGATCCCGCACATGGACCAAGTCTGTGTATGACATCTCCCTTAATCGGAGCTCAGTTCATGAGGACGTTCCGCATAATGAACCGGCACACGTAATGAACCGTCCACCCACCAGACCTATTTACCGGATCCCGTAACCACTGTTTCTCACCTGTTTGTCGGTCGAGTCGTTGGACAGGGACTTACCGAGAACAGCAACAAGAGCGAGGATGGGATAGTAGACGGGCTGAATCGTCTCGAGTAAATAATTGATCCGATCGTCTACTGTTATCCAACCAGCATCCGATAAAATATATTCCGCAGACGAGAAGACACCCCGCCCCATCGCTGCAACATCCCACTTTCCTGTATCCAGATCCCGACCCACTCCTGTGACAACTCACTCCACTCTTCGCAGATTCCAATCGGTGACCAGAACTTCACACTCCACGACTTATAGATTCCATCCGTTCATGTAACATCCCGCATTATTGTTGGTAGCTCCAGAATTATCTTCTTCCTCTGTGCAGCTGCTACTCTCTGTCAGTGACGGAGGGGCTGCTCCCACTGACACTGTGAGACTTCATCGAAATGAACAGATTTTAAAAGCAGCGGGGAAATCCCTGGTGACACAATCGGGTTCCATGCAAATTACACTCACTCACTGAACAAACATCTGCGGTTAACCCCTTTGTATC